>JAJIBD010025011.1:0-87648 GCA_021461705.1 Cryptotis parvus | reverse complement strand
AAGTGTCTTAGCTGTTGTACTATAGCTCCAGCCCCAGTAACTGGGTTGTGCGTAACCCGGTGCAAACCACAAAGGTTCTTCTCTTCAGCTCTGTATTCCCAAACCTTTGAGGCCAAATGCCTATTATAGCATGAAGCGTTCTGTGAAGAATATTCACAGATCATAAAGCAAGGGGTCTCCCCCTTCCTCCCTATCTCCCCTCTCCTCTCCCTCCCTCCCTCCATCTATCTCTCTCTCTGTCTCTCTTTTCTCTCTTTCCTCTCTGCCTTCCTCCATCTCTCTCTTTCTCTCTCCCTCCCTCCCTCTGTCTGTCTCTCTTCCTCTCTCCTCTCTTTCCCTCCCTCCATCTTTCTCTCTCTGTCTCTCCTTTCCTCCTCTCTGTCTCTTTCTCCCTCTCTGTCTCTCCTTTACATCTATCTCTCTCTGTCTCTCTTTCTATCTCCCTTCCTCCCCCTCTTTCTGTCTTTTCTCCTCTCTCTCCTCTCTCCCTTCCTCCATCTATCTGTCTCTCTCTCCCTTCCTCCCTCCCTCTCTCTCCTCTCTCCCTTTCTCTCCCCTTCTCTCTTATTTTATTTTTACAATATGAATGTTTGAGCAATGTAAATTCTTCCCATCCCTGAGAAGGAAAAAGTGGCATGTTTTTGTGTCTTCTTTGCTCCACATCTGATTGTGATGGTGTTCGAGCCTTTGCACAGACCTTCTTGGTTTATTCCCAGGAATCTTACTCTTTCTCATGGGCTGACATGAGGCACTTTACATGCCTGTGCTGTGCATACATAGTTTAATGCTGGACTTTTGAGGCAACCATGATCCCTCATTTTACAGACAGGAAAAGAGAGAATAGAGAGAGTAAATTCATTTGTCCTAGGGTTAAGAGAATGAAAGGCAGGCAGTGCAATTCCAAGAGATGCCTTCCATTTTCTTAGGCACAACACACTGTTGACGTGTGACATACCTTCTGCATTTATTTTATTTTCTTGTTGGTGGAAGATCTCCCAAACAGTGCTCAGGAGTTCCTGGGGCCCCTCTTGGTGATTCTCAACCAACTGGGCTGACAGTTCATTGAAAGCCACAAGATGTGGTACTGCTCAGGCCTTTCGGTTGTTGGGTATGGCCTGGGTCACCCCAGCAGTGCTCTGGGCTTTGAGAGCTAAACCCAGCAGTGCTTGAAGAACCAGGTGGTGAGGGGAATCTAACCGGGTTTGGCTGCAAGGTCTTAGGCAGGTTTTAGCAAACACAAGAAAATCCTGAGGGGTCCAAAGTGCACTTTCACTCCAACCTTAAGATACTCATTACAGTGTAGGGACGTTGGTCCATCCGAGGCACAGGCCTTTTTAAAGTGGCTGAGTGAACCCATTTGGAAGCCTTCATAAGTTGGAAGCTGATTATTCTCCAGATGAGTGGGGAAAGAAATGGCTAAACTCACGGGGCCTAAGTGGTAGCCATATGCTTCATTTGTTCTGAGGGAGAGCAGTAGGGGAAGGGACGAGGGGCATTTCTACTGATTCATTTTCAGACTCTGAGTCTGAAGAGGTGGTAGCTGGCTCAGGATATGTGTTTTCCTCCTCTGATGTACTGGGCTCGGTAGATGAGGGTCCCTGTCTTCCCGTTCATCATCGATTTGCTCGAGCGGGCTCCAGTAACATCTCCATATGTCCTGTCTCATGCTAGTAGAGCCCAAGGGCATCTGCCTGCTTCAGGAACATAAAGAGCCTCAATCCATTCTGGAATGAGGTCTATAATTGTTACTGGTATTTGGCATATCAATTACAACACGGGTAGCTTGCCAGGCTCTGCTGTGCAGGTAGCATACTCTTGTAGTCATCTCTAAGTCCAACATTTATTGATGAACCGCGCAGCCGCTTGCGGCGCGCAAGCCGGGCTGTGATAGGCTGGTCTGCTGGGTGGAGTTCTGATGAGAGAGAAGTCCGGATGTGGAAAATGGAGGCCCTCATGGAGTGGGGGGTTGTCTGGCTTGTTGCGAGGCTCTGCTGGGGTGGCGGGCCAGGGCTAGAACCCGCCATCCCTCCTGGGCATCTCGTGAGTGGCTGGGCACAGGGAGAGCAAGTAGCAGCTCTGCCCCATGTCTGTCTCTGGCAGTGGGTTATCAGAACTTATTAACGTTAGATGAGAGTCCCTCTGGTTTGAAATCACTGGTCCTGGGAAGGCCTTTAGATTGAGAAGGTATCACCACTGGGAAGGCACCTCTCCCTTCTGGGGGCATGTGTATGGGAAAAATTATAGAGAGCATGACATACATATTCTGGAGTGAAATGCAAGTAAGTACACCAGAATTACACAAAGCCGCTCAGAAGAAATGCATGTCACTGCTCCAGTCCCGAACGAGGGGGCCATTATGGTGATATTCCACCAGGAAATCATGTCATCCACTCACCATTTTTGTCTCAGCTCCCACTGTTTGAGCACTAGATATTGGGGTTTAGTGGGGTCCACAACAGATATTGGGGTTTGGCAGGGTTCCCTGGAACAGGACCATAGGCTCTTGATAGTCTGAGGCTCTCCTTCAATTTCTCACATCTCTGGTCCCAATTCAAGTCTGCTAGTTAACCCCTCACTAAACTTGGGAGTTGCAAGAGTGATGGACTTTGATCCTGAAACAATGAAAGGAGTATAAAAGCCCCTCCTTCCTGGGGCAATCTACCAGGTAGCTTCCCCACAGAGATGGAAATCTGCCTGGGGCTATAGACCTGCCCAGGACAAAGGCACAATCCCAATGTGTTGTTTTCTCCTTTCCTTAGCTGGTAAACAATTATCTTAATATTTCTAGTCATTTTGTAGAAACATAGTAAGAGATGCAGGCATTTATAAAAGATGGCTTTTCTTCAGGACATCTGGCTGTATATTCCAGACTACCGACCTCAGGCCAAGTTTTATCCTAACTCCAACTTGATCCGAAATCAGTTGCTTATCTTTGGGTCATGATAGTTTGTTCCATGACCTTGCTCTTAGCTTATTATCCTGCTTATGACACTTATTCTGTCCCATTTGAGGGGCATGGTAGCTTACTCACAGCTTGCCCTGTGTCCATCCAGTTCAGGGATGGGACCCTCCTTTCAGGGTATAAGGAATTAGAATCAATCCAAGGGCAACTGGGGTTTTAAGTTAGGAAATATGACAGATTCCCAGGAGTTAATATCTCAGAGTTAATTAGCTCTGATATCACAGATTCCCAGGAGTAAATATTTCAGTTAATTAATTTCTATATCACAAATGCATAACCTTTACAATCTTCCTGTGTCTATACAAAAGGACATTGCTCTAACATAAGAATATGCAAAAGTCACACAGGAAAGAGGAAAACAGTTCACTTACAATACAAAACCCAGGGCTGACAAGTCCCTGCTCCTGGTTAGGAGACAGACGTCTGCTGAGTAGGAGACAGAGGGCCAGTATCCCACATATGGCAAGCCTTAACCCCTGTACTATCTCTCAGGCTCCTCAGGTCATTAAAAAATTCACTTATGTATTATTTGTATAGTAAGGTGTTATTCATACCTCAAGAACCTTGCCATCTTATTCAAACATTAATAACAAATCACCTCATTTTTTGTTGCTCAATGTATCCATTTTTACAACTATTTTGGATCGGTATTTATAAGAATTCATTGGCAAGTTTTTCCAATAGTTGGAGTAATCACGTTTCCTAAGAGAAATCAAAGCATAGAGGATTCTTTGTTTCAGAAGTCAGGCACTGCTTCATTATTACTTTTAATAGCTCTTCCCTGCCCCCCTAGTCTCCCTGAGCCCCTCTCCTCAGAGTTCTAGCATTAATGTCCCTTGGTGATTCTTTTCCCACCAAGCTTTAGATGTACTCAGAATCCTTCTCAACACTTCACCTCAAGAAACCATGATGAATTCCCTGCGTTTGGCACAAGTGCTGGAGAATATTTGCTGCCTCTATTTTAGCCTCTCTGAGGAGGCCACAGGCTCAACCTCAATGGAAAGTTTCTTCGAAGACAGAAGTCCAGTGATGTCCTCTCCTGGACTGTGGTTTTGACGAGGCCCTACCCTGAGCAAACAGAGCTGGCCCTGACAATGTGTCTAAAGAGGGGACACTGGGGGAGATTTCCCTGATGACTCAGGAACAGTAACCCAGAGTCGCGACAAAGTCAAGGGCACATTCTTTCAATTTATCAGACCTGCCCTTGAAGCTTGTCCTTGGGGGTTGGGGAGAGGTGGGGGCACGGTCACCATCTTGAAGTCATTTAAGGGAGGCCATTGTCATTAATGGTATCTGGGGACATGTGTCCCCTGAGTTTTTATTTCTCAGCAGCCCTGAGGGGTTGGGTGTTTTGGGGGGTTTCCTTGCTTCCAGCTGGGAGCTGGATGGTGCTCCTTGGGGTCAGTATCACATTTTCCCCAGAGGAGAAGGTCCTTTGTTCAGACTCCAGGCAACACCAACTGTTCCTTCAGGAATGACCTCAGGAATGATTTCCTACCTCCCCTTGCCCCAGTGCCTGGCTACCACTAATCTGCTTTCTGCATCCATGGATTTGCCCACAGAGCTCGAATGAATAGAATCATACAGCGTGTGGCCTCTTGTGTTTGATTTCTCTCTTAGCATAATGTTTTCATGGTTCATCCATGTTTGAACATATAAACTCACTCCCTTCCTTTTTGTGGCCAAATAACATTCCATTGTGGATGGATATTGTGGGATATACCATAGATGCAGGAATCTAGGATGGGGCTAGATTCTGAGAAATGTGTTACCAGGCGATCTCATTGGACAAAGATCATAGATTGGAATGGTGACACAAGCCTAGATGTCATAGGCTAGTATGACTTCATAGATGTCATAGGCTGGCACACATGTAGGTGAGAAGGGATAACCTATTGGGACTGCCAGTATGTAGGTGTTCATCACTGCCATGTGTGAATGTGACTATTTTGTTATCTAACCTTGTGTCTATGGCCATGGTTGTTTTGCTTCTTTTGACTGTTTTGTTTTCTTTCTTTTTATTTTTTTGCAATTGTGAGAAGGTGCTATGAACATTTGAACAAGATGATGGATTTTGTTTGAATATCTGTTTTCTGTTTAGGGGCACATAGCTGGAACTGGGATTGTAGAGTTATATGATCACTTGATCACTTCACATCTGCATTGTCAATTTGCTCAAGCAGGTTCCAGTAATGTTTTTTGTTTATCCCTATCATGTGCCAGTGTAGTCCAATGGCATCTGCTTGCTCCAGGAATACGAAGAGCCTCCAACCATTCATTCAGGGTCTTGACAAAGAAGTCTAACCATCTTGTAATGGGCAACCACATGATCTTTTGACATTCTGTGGGATCCAGTCAGTAATGGCTCTAGTCCATATATTTTTAAATTATTTTATTATACCACCTTTAGATATACAATTACAAGATGCTCATGTTTGAGTTTTGGTTCTACAGTGTTCCAATACCGATCCCTCCACCCGTGCCCATCTCCTATCACCAATGTCCCCACCTTCCTCACCCCCCCCAGCATGCCTCCATGGTGGTTCTGTATTTCCTTTCTCTCTTTCTCTCTCCTTCTCGCTTCCCTTTCTTACAAATTGTGGATTGTAGTATATTATAGGACATGATTGGTTCCATTAGTTTGATGTACTGCGTGGCCACAAGCGGCTGTGCAACTTGGGGGGGAGCCAGATGGCAGCTCTCCCCATTGTGTTTGAGTCTCTGCATGATATGGCTGGTTGCCCTGGGGAAGTTCGTGGGCAGGGTCACTGGGCCTCTGGGACAAGTCAGACAGGAGTAGGGTTGGCCCCAGCTCCATCTCACGAATGCCCAGTGTCTAGTCCATATTTGATCATGAAGACATTAACACCCAGTTTTCCCCAGAGGTTCCACAAAAGTTGTAGTTTTCTGCTTCCTCTCCAATACTTTTTATGTTTCCTTTAAAAAAATCTGGGTGTAATGTGGAAACAAGCAGAGTGCCCAAGACTGGGTAAAGAAACTATGGTACATCTACACAATGGGGTTAAGCTATTACGAAAAACCAAGTTATGAAATTTGCTTATAAATAGATGGATATGGAGACTATCATGTTGAGTGAAATTTATTAAATAAACAACATAACAAAAGAAAATTATGGCTAGACACAATGACACTTGGTCATGGGGGGTCAGGGGTCAGTACTCCTGACCTTCCATCAAAGGCACCTGATTTCATTAATGCAGCCTTACCTGTGAGGTCTTACTGTGACTTCCCCTTACGGTGCCTTACAAAGGTGCTGTCCTATACCAGCTAGACTCTTAACTATTCCTGTCAGGACAGCTCAGGAAAACTAACACCTTGGGACCTTCCCAAGTCATCGTTCACCATGTCTTTGCATAGGTGAGCAATCCTCCCAGAGTCCCACCAACAGCAACAGTGGAAAACCAGCATCTAAAGCATCCCTGAGTGTGAGCTCTGCCTCCAATTCTCCTTGCTCCCCATGGCATACCCTACAAACAGTGAGATGAACACGGTGCTTACATTTTCCATTGTTTGGGTTGACTATGAGATAAAAGTCCTGAGATGCTAAAGGGAATAGCAACACAGCTATTTCTTTTTTTTTAATCACAGAGAATATCTATACTACCACTCTAAGTCTTTCTCTGCCAATGTCCTTAAATTCCCAAATTACTGTTTCACAAGCCGAAACATTAAACAGTCTTAGAGTTATACCTCTTCTTTGACAGTAATGTAGAAGCAGAAGATGCAATACTCTCCTCCTTTTTAGGAGTGAGTGCTCCCTCCTGTGATCGTAAGTTCCATCCTTCTTAGACCTGGATTTTGATTCCATAAGCTCAAGGAGAGTCTTCCCTGCTCAGAGCTACAGAGAAGTGGTTCATCAGCTCTCTGGTTGCTGAATTCTAAGAGCAGAAATGGTGCTCATTCTATTGCTTGCTGGGTCTGTCGTTGCCACTTAGTTCTCAAGTGTTCTCATTCTGATCAGCCCGTCAGCAGATTACAAAGACGTTTCATCCCAGACTAAAATGTCTGGGATGAGGAGGAGAAAGGTCGAGCCTGCAGCCTCAGCCTCCAGGGAAGCGTGTTTCCTGAAGTTGAGCACACATGACTGAAAATACTTAAGAGGACAGAATTCAAGTCTGAGGGAAAAAACCCCTTCATCAAAAATAAAATTATTTTCTTGTTTTGAAAACTTGGGAAATAAATTGAAAAGGGAACAATCACTGCTGAATGATGGAGAAGAGGTCTAGAAGGTCTAGTGAAGGAACCGACTCACATGATATGAAAACACCAAGAGGGGATCCAGGAGGGAGCAGCAAAATCTTTAGAGGACACAGCTGGAGGCATGAATTCAAATAATAGATGTTTCAAAAGGTGGGGGCTGGAGGAAGAGAGAGAGAGAGGGAAGGGGGAGAGAGTGAGGGGGAGAGAGAGAGGGAGAGAGGAAGGCAGGAAGTGAGGGAGGGAGGGAGGGAGAGGGGAAGGAGAGATGGGGAGAGGGAGGGAAAAAGGGGAGGAGTGAGGGGGCAGAGAGAGAGGAAGGCAGGAAGGGAGGGAGGGAGAGGAAGGAGAGAGAGAAGGGAAAAAAAGGAAAGATGGAGCTGTTTGAAAGTTGTTAAACAAACAAGAGGATTTCCGTGACCTACATGAGATTTAAGACAGTAGCTTGAAATAGTCAAATATACAGGATTAACTAAAGACACACCTAGGTATCATTTAGTGGAATCTTTAGATCCTAAAGTAAATAAAACAACATGAAGAGAACTGAAGGGAGATATAGCATTTGCTTTACTCTTAAAAAATAAATGCTCATGGGCTGGGAAGGATAGTACCAGGGTTAAGACGCTTGCTTTGGTGGGGCTCAGCACAACTCCAGCACTGCCTATGGCTCCTCTAGCACCACTAGGAGCAGGACTAGCCTCTGAGCACTGCCAGGTGTGGCCACTTCCAGCCATTGTAGCGAAATTAAGATGAGTGTGGATGGCTTTTTAAAGAGACAAAGAGCAAAACGTTCTACTGCCTTTAGTGAGTCTCATTTGTCTACGGGCCTCTTACCCATCCTCTAAAGAGGGGTATGTCAGGACCCAAAGTTCAATGGTCCTGTGTTCCCTGTGTCCTTAGTCATGCCTCTCAAACATGGACCCTGACCATCTGAACACCTACTGACCAGTGACCACCTCCTGGACTATTGATTCAGAGCCCAGTATTCTGCTTGGCACCAAAGTGCAAAGGCACGTTTCAAAACAGTTGTTTCTTACTCTCAGTGGTGGAGGTCGGAGGTCAAGGCTATGGGGTCTTTGTTCTTGACTGAATCTCAGTGGAACTGGTGAGGCTATCAAAGACCAAGTCTGTTTTCTCTGTCAGCCTACCTGGGGCTGCCCCCACCCCAGCCCCCCAGAAAGGTCCTTGGTTCTTCAGTCCTGTGAGTCCCATCTCTATTCCAGGGTGGCATTTCCTGTGACCAAGCCAAGTGTTCAAGCCAAGTCTTGAAACAAAGGGGAAGAATGCATAACCCCTCGCCTCAAAACCTATCTCAGTTTCCTTTCTTTCTCAACCCACCTATCCACTATATCTTCTCAGTCATGATGGATGTAGATGAGTTTCCCTTATTCTAGGAATGGGTTCAATATTGAATCTAGATCCACTCCTTGGGATGTGTCTCCAAAGACAATGGAAACGAATGCCGAAGGCAAGTCACTTTGAATTAATATCACTCAGAGTTACTTGAATATAAGAACAAGTCAGAACTCCTCAAATGGGGTTTTCCTCACCCCATTCATCTTCTGTTCTTTCTGCTAATAGAAGACAGATGGGGGCATAGAACATTCTAAGGGAAACGAAGAGGAGAGGCAGAAAAGAGGAGCGGAGAGGTAGAGCTCCCTGTCGGGGCAAGTGTGGTGTCCGCCTCCCATGAAACAAACTTCAGCGCCAGAATCTGCCAGGGAGCCTCTCAGGAGGGCTGGGCCTGGGTTATCATGGTAGTGGTGAACTTACTGGTAGCTTCCAACCACCCTACCTGATTGGGACCACCTTTCCCAGAGGCTCAATGACTGATACCCTTTTAAGCACTGAATGATGTACATATCCCCTGCTGGTTGGCCATTTCCACTCCCTTCCTTGCCATTTGAAGATCATCTCATTAGCTTCCACCCTACCCTGCTGGCCATTAAAATTTCCAATGTTTGAGGTTTGGGATTCCTTCTAGAGCCCCCAAATCATCTCATACTCAGACTAAGAAGCAAGACTATGGGTCAGTTCTTCTCCCCACTCCCTGACTCCTACTCCCTGAAATAAATGTATAGCTGAGAGAGAGAGAGAGCGAGAGAGAGAGAGAGAGAGAGAGAGCAAAGACTCTATTGACCTGAATGAAGAAATGTCAAAGTAGCTGATGGCTGTGTCACCAGCACTGGTCAAAGTCCAAGCTAAAGGCTATGACAGAACAGGAGGCTTTGCATGGGGAGGTCCTTGAGGATCTGCACTCTTGTGTGGTTGACAAAAGCCCCCAAATCCTGGCCTGGCAAGGGAATGCCAGTTCTTCAGTCTGACCCTGAGAGAACATACAAGCTGTAAACATGGATTTCAAAGCCCCTAAGCACCCATGTTTATATCCTTGTTTATCTGCAGACTCATAAGAGTTCTGTAATGTGTCCACTTCAAAATAACGATCACAACAATAACCATTCTTCTGTACCATACAGATTTGGGGATTTATGTCAGTGTACAGTAGAACAAAATGCCCTAAGAGGAAATCACTTTGCCCACTTATCCTGTTGCATAAATAACGCAATTTATCCTAAGACTTCTGGGAATCCATGTGAGTTTCATGTGGCTTCTTGTTAACACCCCAATAAGAAGTTAAGACATTATAATTGGAAGAGATAATTAGGGAAACAAAGGGAGCGTTATGTTTTCACACAATTGGGTGTTTCATCTGGTTTTGGTCACCAGACAATGGAAGGACCAACACTTGGGTTGTCAATGACCTCCTGCGGCTGAGGACTAGATGAATGAATACATTCGGTTCGGAAGTGTCCCAATGAAGCAACTGGCAAAATGAGACAAAGACTTCAGCAGCAGAGGGCAAGTTATTTGCACAGCTACAGAAGCAAAAGATGAATCCCAGAGCACCCCCAGCCCAGTCTAACACCAGCCCCCAGGCGGCCTTAGTGAATGAATGAAGCAAAACTCCACAACAGCATGGCCAGTGGAAGCAGGACATCTCCCTGAGCCTGGCCCTCCTATGGGACCCTCTGGAGTGAGATCTCTGCTTCACAAAGAATGAGCTCTACTGAGACAGCCTTCCTGACTGTTGGCACCACTGCCCTGGCACTTACCAGTCAGTACCCCCTTCCTTCTTTCAGAAAAATGCCAACTTTCCAGCCACACACTGGCATTGTGGCAGAAAAAGCCTTATTCGTCCACCTGACCCAACCAGAAACAAAGCCAGTCGAGAAATCTGCCTGCTGAGATGGCAAAGCTTTGAACGCCATCAATCATGTGGAAAAGGTTGGGTCAGAGGCAAAGTCCTCCATGAAACAACCGAGACCCTTCAGGCCCATGTGCAGGAGAGACAGCTGATCCCGTATCAGGCACTGGGCTCCTCTCCTCTGCTCACCTTCCTGAGGCCCAGGTGACCGTGCAGGTCTGTGTGTGACTGTTCAGCCTTCGTCTTTGTTCCTCTGAAGCTTGGCAAGAGAGTGAATCTACAAACAAGAAAAAAAAATTGATCTGTCCAGAAGCTGGAAGGGGTAGGATGTGGAGAGATGAGGGTGTCATTAATTACTTGTGGTTCTTGGAGAGCCAAGAATTATGCTTGGATGAACAACTTCTGAGCATCTGGAGAAGTCTTTGGTCAGCCTCCAAAGTCTTCTGGAGAATATCAAAATCACTCAGACCATTTGAGCCCGGCCAGATGGCGGCAATACTGCCCATATGCAAACTTGCTGTGGGAGTTCTCTGCTCCCCCCTGCCCCCGCTTCTGGCCCGGCTTCCCTATTTTTCTCCACTCCTCTCCACCACTACCACCAAGAACGACTCAGGGTCTCCCATGACCCCTTGTGGAAACGCCCCTTAGAAAGGAGCCAAAGCCAGGCCAAGTGCCCAAGTCTCTCCAGCGTCAGGGGAATCAGTGCTCTCGCCGTCGGCTCCAGCTTGGCTCTGTGATGCGGAGGCTCCTGAACAGAGCACCGGAAGGCAGGCACTGCCAAACTCGTCTTTGTGGTGCAGACTCGTGTAGGGACTCTTGTCCAGATCTGGGTCTCCTCGTGGATCCTCAGTCCCTGGCTTTTTCTCTTTGTCTTGACTTTATCCTTTACACAACCAAGGGACAATATGTTAGGGGACAGCGACTGTTCTCCAGCCTGTTCGGCCTGTGACTGGTGGGGTTTTCTCCTGATTCACTAAGGAGTGTTGGGGCCAGGTCCCCGACTGGGCTGGAATTCCCCAAGGAACAGGCTTCTTCCATCCCACCTGTTGGATCTGGTCACATACTCCAGAAAGGTGTTGCAGGAGGTTCTGGGGCTGAAAGACAGAGGGCACCAATGGACAGTCTCAGGAGGAGCGGGAGCCCATTGGGCTCATATTGATGGTGCCCCGAACTGGGCCCCTGGGGGCCCGGGCAGCTCCTTTCTTCAGTTATTCTTGGACCTCTCACCCTACTCCCCCACCTTTCTCTGTCTTTCTTTGTGCCTGGCCCACTTCCCCTGGGTTCTACTCACCCTGCAGTATAGACAAGTGACTCAGCGTGGACAGTATGAATATGTCTCCCAGGGGTGTTCAAGGCTGTATCAAAGGTAGTCCCTAAAATCTGAGATGTCAGGGAATGAGGATTTAAAAATATTCTTATAATCGGGGTTGGCACAAAGTACAGCGGGTTGGGTGCTTGCTTTGTACGTTGCTGACCCGGTTTGGTCCCCTCCACCCCACACGGTCCCCCTAGCACCGTCAGGAGTCATTCCTGTGGGCAGAACAAGGACCTTTTAAGTTAATGAGGAATTTTATTTATTTGGAGGATTTTTTTTTCGGAGTTGGCTATGCCTGAAGTATTGAGGTGATTCTTTCAGCTCCTTGCTCAGGGCTTATTCCTGACATTGCTCAGAGAAACACCAGGTGCCCGAGACAGAGCCTGGGGCTGCCACATGTGAGCAAGCTTCTTAACCCCAGCACCATCTTTCCGATTCAGATAATGAGGAGTTTCTTTTAAAATATCCTTTAGAACAAAAGGCCCCTTTGAGGCCAGGTCCACAGAAGACGGAAACAACGGGCTCCCTCTTTCCTCACTACACACTGTTTATGCGGCTCCAAATTGAATGCAGGGGAGGGCTACTGGTGCCGGGGCTGCCGAGATGTCAACCTCGCAAAGGATTCAAGTAACCTCAGCCGCATTCCAAGTCCACCTCAACTATGAGCTATGGAATGATGTTGGTTTGGGGGGCCCTGGACTGGCTCCAGGCTGCAGGAGGCGGGTAGGCGGGTTTTGTGGCAATTCTATATTCTGGCCCTGATGGTGAAGGGAATGAATGCAGCTCTGTATGAAAGAGGGTCTCCTCACAGATGGAAGGAAGGACACAGAGCAAGGAGAAAGAAGTGGGCTCTTCTCCTCTTTCCTCACACTCAGCCATTCGGAAAATGATATATCCTCCTGGGGGGGGGGTTGTGTCTAAGTAGACCCCAGGACCACATATATTCCCTCCCTTCATCTTACCTGATGTTTTGTTAGGCTGAATTGTGTCACCCCCAAACTTTTTTTGTTGAAACCCTAATTCCCAAGATTTCATAGCTGTAGCTGGGGTGAGGGTCTGTGAGGAGATGACTGAGGCATCTTGAGAAAAGATGGGCAAAGAGATTCCAGCACTCACCTGTGCTAGGGAAGGCCTCATAAGGACACAGTGGACAGGTGGTCGTGCACAAGCTAGGGAGAGAGACCCCAACAGAAACCGCACTCTGCAGGCCCCTTGGCCTGGACTTGCAGGTCCAGAATGATGAGAAAACAAGCATTTTGTTCCAGCCACTTAGTGTTCTAAGTTGCTCTCAAAAAGCACGGCGCTCAGGAGCGGTCTGCTGCAGTGAGTACTGCCGCCTCCCCTGCCCACGTGGAAGCTAGAAGCACTTGTCTAGAGGGACAAAAGGCCTCACTGGTCTTTTTTTTTTCTTTTTGTGTCACACCTAGCAATGCTCAGGGGTTTCTCCCTGGCTCTGCACTCAGGAATTACTCCTGGCGGTGCTCAGAGGACCATATGGTATGCTGGGGATCGAACCCAGGCTGGCATGGGCCGGCCACATGCAAGGCAAACGCCCTACCCGCTGGACTATCACTCTGGCCCGGCCTCACTGGTCTTGATCCTCCAGGCTGGTTGATTTAAGATGACTCAGATAATCTTGGTGAGATTTCAGAGAACCAAACTGCACATACAATGCATCAACAAACATCCAGTTACATTAAACTAGCCCCAAGGGGTGGCGGCTCAACAACAAAAAAAGCATAAACTGGACAAGAGTTTGGGGGAAGAAGATAGGTTTGATTTCAATGGATTAAAAGGACGTTATTTAATGCAGATGAGTGATATGTGAGAGATGAGGAAACCTCATAGAGGAATATCAAATCCCCAATGGTGAGAGAGATGAAGAGCAGGAGAACTGGTTGTAGGAAGCTTGGCACTGGGCAGGGGGTGGGCGGGCGACAGGCCAGGGCAAGTCAGGGGAGGGAGGGGCCTGAGGGAGAGCACAGCAGGGAGGGCATCTGCTTTGCACAGCCTACCCAGGCTCGATCCCCGGCATCCCATATGGTCCCCTGAGCGCTGCCAGGAGTAATTCCTGAGTGCAGAGCCAGGAGTAACCTCTGAGCATTGTCACATGTGACCCAAAAAGAAAAAAAACAGTCAGGAAAGGGAATACTAGAACAAGGTAGGGCGGGGTGGAGGGGAGTGCCTGCTCTAGAGGCAGGATGGAGGCCAGAGGGAAGCTGGAAACATTGCTGGGGGAGTGGGCACTGGGAAGGAATGGGTGTTGGAACAAACGGTGTGCCTCTGAAAGTCAATCAGACATACCTTTGTGACTGTGATTCACAGTGACTCAATAAAAGCAAAAAAACATATATATACATATATATGAAAGTGTCTCACAACTGAAAATTATAAGCAAAGATTATATGTATGAAAGTGTCTCAACTAAAAATGATAGAAGTATTGTGTCTCATCTTGCAATGATATTTACGATTTTCAGATTCCCCTTATAGTTATTGACTTAATATTTAATTAAATTTAATTTTTTAACATTTAATTTTTAAACGATTTGTTCTTTCTTAAGTGTTCTTTTCAAGAAAAAATAATAGCTCCTCTAAACTAAAACATAAAATTATACCCCTGAGAGAGATTGAACCTTGGATTAGGTTAAGAATGAGATCCAGCAGGAAGGACTCCACTTGGAGACCTTTTATTTTTAATTTTAATTTAGTTTTATTTTTTGCTTGCTCGGGGACCATATGGGATGCCGGGGATCAAACCCTGGTTGGCTGCGTGCAAGGCAAATGCCCTCCCCACTGTACTATGACTCCTGTCTGAGACTGCTGTTGGGAAAGAGGGAAGGGTGCTGCACGCTCAGCTGTGCTGAGGATGATACTCAGAGATACGTGTGTGGCTTGGGTCAGTCTCATGGCCCATACACGCAATGCAAGTGCTCTACCACCATTTCATTTTACTTCTGGAAATACTAGGAATGTAAGATGCCTAGAGAGACTCACAGAGCAAGTAGATAGAATGATGAAAGGGCAAATGCTTTCTAGTATTAGGATCCCATCACTGCTTCTTCGCTACTTTCTGGTGCTTGCCCAGGGACATCTCTAGACTCTTTCTTCATTGATTTAATGATTTCAGACCAAAGACCAGAGGAATGCTTGACAACCTGGAGCTTTCACTCTCCGATGCACTCACGGCACCATACACCCTCCTGGGGGGTACCTTCACTGTGTGCTGGTCTTCCCCCACTTCCCCATTCACGTGTGTGCTGTCCTGCCCCAACCTCCCCTTCTTCATTTTTACCCCCTCACTAATTTCACAGCAACTCCTCATTTTGGAGGAGCCATCTGACAAGGGAAAGCTTAGCTGAAAGTGACATTCTCATGCACTGGCCTGGCAGGGCTGTGCCTAATCTCATCTGCTTCTCGTCCCCAAATGAATGATTTTTTTTCAAGTCCTGGTGCTTCTGTCTCTGCTCATACCTGTTCTTTGTGTGACTTGCTGGAGGCGGGCACACTGACCCTTCTTGATGACTGCCGGCTCTTCCAGGATACCATGATCACAGGTAATGATGCTGTCCACTTTTGCCAACAGTCCTGCCCGCTGGTCTAATTTAGTGTGTGTGCGCCCTGAAATGATTGTACTTTGACCACCTCCTTATTTAAATATCCAACTTGATCAACTAAACTCCCTCAATGTTCCCTCCACCTACGTGGGCTTGGATCCCAGCCACACGCCTCTCTCGAGCTCAGCTTCTCGAACTGAAAGGACCTGTCAGTCTTCGGTTTCCATGGCTGCAAAGCCGCTGCCAGGTTCTTTCTGGACAAAGCTCGCTGCAAACACTGAGTCCCTGTGAGCAAGCTCAGCCTAGGAGCTGTTTTAGATGTCTTCTTTCTGTGTAAGTGAGACGGTAACAAACGCTCTGTAAGGTGTGGGCCCAGAGGTGTATCATACCTTAATGACTGTTTTCCAACCTTCAATAGCTTCACTCTCTGCTGGCCACAAGGGAAGACGATGGACATGAAAAGTGAGCTGTGTCCATTCATGCCTCTCTTTGCCACCCCTCCACCATCCAACTGCAGGGAAGCAAATTGTCCTGATTATTCCAGAAAGTTTGTCCAGGGTCAGTCCTCACCTCACAGGACCTCCCTCGCATGTCCACTGTGCTCTCCTCTCCCCCTTGATCTTTTCTTCCATGATCCTGCCATGATCCTTTCTTCCATGGCAAACTATCTTTCCTGAGCCTCCTGTCCTTCCCCGGACAACTGTCCTTGCCTTAAACAAGTTTGACGTTTAGTATAATGCAGAAGTTTGAGAATTCAACAGGACTCCTGTATAATAGTGCAACATCTCAGACTTGGTTGGTACCTTTGTCGGGCCACACATTTATCACTTCTCTTGTGGGAAGAGTCATTGATATGGTCTTTGGGGAGCTGCCTAGTAAGCTCAAGGGAGCACTGCTACAAGTTCAATTTTCAGGAGTACCTCGCAGGCCACTTGCAATCCTAAGCGGCTCTGGTTGAGGTCTCTGGTGGCCACCAAAGTGTGATCTTGGGTACATCGCAACCAAACATGTGTGAGCAGGAAAACTAAGACCCCACCATTGAAGACATAGCACACAGAATTGCTCAAGAATTACAGTCTCTGTTGGGCTTTAGATCTCCAGGATTTATTTATGTACTGGTTCTAAGTTTGTACCTTAAGTGTCTTTGCTACTCCATCTCCAACACACACACACACACACACACACACACACACACACAGTGATACCTAACATTCTAGTCTCTGGTCTTAGGAGTTAGGCATTTTTTAAACTTTACATACAAATGAATGACATGGCATGCTTTTGTCTGACTTGCTACACCTGTCGTAGCACACTATGGAGTTCTCTCCTGCTCAGGGCTAAATAATGCCCAAACAACTGCAGTCTGGTTGCTTCCCTCAAATGAAATCCTCGGTCTTAAGACCCCACACTGAATCCCTGAAAAACTTCTCCCCTGAGAAGAAACACAAAGGGGGAGGAGGACAGAGAGGAGAAGGAAGAGGAAGAGAGAAGGAGGACAGGGAGGAGAGGAAAGAGGAAAGGTGGAGGAGCAGGAGGAAGCGGAGAGGGAGAAGAGGGTGAAAGGCATGTTCAGTCTCTCTATAGCCACGTCTGCCCTAGGCCTTCGGGACTGCACCGTCTTCTTTCCTGTCTCTCTGAAGAGGAAGCTGTGTTCCTGTTGGATGACAGGCTTACTTAGCTTGGGAGCTTTGCTGTTTTATCCACTCACAGCTTAATCTATTTACATGTTATTAAACTGAGGTTCATTCTAATGAGACCTCTCTTCTATGTAAACACTGATGGAGAGTGTGACAGTTTCAGGAGTCACCTTGACTCTGAGTAACTTCTGACTTATTATACATCTACTAAGACTTCTATGTTACCTAGATTGGGCACAGCTCCTCTTTGTACCCACTGCACCCAACGTTGGACAGTTAGAGTTTACCAGGAGACTACCACCCTGGCTACGTTGAAACTATAGTTTAAGATTATAGGAAGGATCATACTAGTTTGCCCTCAAGCAGGCGAGCGTGACCCTTTCAGTATATGGAGAACAAGATACTCAGAATCACCCTGGTGCAGATAATAAATAAGAAGGACCTTGTGGGTACCATCTAGATTACATGAAGCCCATGAAATTAAGATGTATTACTTTATACCAACCCCCCGTCCAGTATTTTACATAAGAGATAATCTCGGAAGAAGGGATTAGTATTTGGCATAATCCTTTGATTATACCTGTAATAAGGTGTGGCACCACCCTTCTATACTCTTCTACTATCTAGAAGCTGTTTAGGGTTCTTTGTTGACAGGACCCTCCCTGTCAACAGTTAGGATTACTTTGGTGTATATAAGGGGGCTAACTTGAGACACTCGCCCTTATTTTGGATAGGTCTCCTCTCTGGTAGGACTCTCTTTGGTGGGACTCCTCTCTGGTGGGATCCTCTTTGGTGGGAGACTTGGGCTCTCGTGTATGGTCTAAGTTCTGACCAGAGATAGAGTTCTTTCATTATATAGGATTGTGGTGGTAAAGCTTTTTGTACTATTAAAAGCCTTTTTTTGGAACTGAGCCGGATTCGTGATCTTTCATCCATTCCCGCGGCCTTGAAGGTAGAAAGGACCTGGAGGAGAAGGTCCAGGAGAGAAGGAGAACTTCTGTCCTGATACTGTTGAGGACCCCAGCGGCTCCCCAACAGGTTCCCAGAGGAGAAGGGGCAGTGGCCAAGGATCTCCCCTGTCAAACAGCGGCAGGACCAGATGCACAAGAAACTAGGCACCTCAGAGGAAGTCCTACTGCATGTGCAGGTCTTGGAGTGCGTTCTGTCACTTGTGTGCTGCTCCCAACTCTGTGCGCCTCGGAGAGGCCAGACTGCCATGCCCCAGGGAAACCAGGCTAGAGGACCTGCCACTGGTGCCCGGGGATGCCCACGGGGCTCATGCTGAGTCTCACCTCCAACCTACCATCTCTGCCTATACTGTTCCTGACAAAGCCATTTTGTAGACCCAGTATAGCTTTTGTTTGAGATCAGCACCTGCAAAGCTGCGGCTCACTTGTCTTCACTAGGCTGTTCCTGTCTCCAGGAACCAGCCTCATGCTGGCCCGCACTGAGGCATAGACTGCCCCTCACCAACCCAAGCTGGAGGCTTTCCTGAGTCAGACATGATGGAGAGACTCCTGGGCCTCTTCGACCAGCTCAGGGAAAGGTTGACCTCTGTTGTGTAGGGGTGACCATCAGCTTCACAAAAGCAGTGGAGGTACTCCAGGCCAACTTACCACTGGATTCTGGCCATAGCAGTGCGTGTGTTTGTGTGTGTGCATGCGTGTATGTCTGAGCATGCACTGGTCTGCGTGAGCAGAGTGCACAAATCTGGGGTTTCCTCTTCTCTGGCTCTCTCTCAGCCTCTGTCTCTGTTTCTGTCTTCATCTGTCTCTCTCAGCCTCTGTCTCTGTGTCTGTTTCTATCTCCATCTGTCTCTGTCTCAGCCTGTCTCTGTCTCAGCCTGTCTCTGTCTGTCTCTGTCACAGCCTCTGTTTCTGTCTCTGATTCTATCTCCTTCTATCTCTGTCTCAGCCTGTCTCTGTCTCTCTCTCTCAGTCTCTGTCTCTGTTCTCTGTTTCTGTCTCCGTCTGTCTCTGTCTGTCTCTGTCCCCATCTCCCTCTCCTATTCCCTCTCCTTCTCACCCGGTTTTTGCTGTCACTGGGCCCGATCACGACGTCTTGTTTATTGGTTCTGCAGCGTCCGCGGCCAGAGCATGATGAATATCACTTTCCCACTGGAGGCCAAGTCCCACACCCAGAGGAGTGAGGCAGCCATCCAGAAAACAAAATTGTTTTTGTCTGAATGTGCCATTGGAGACACTCAGAAAAACAGCCTCTCCAGGTGATTATGGGGGATTAAGCCAGGCCAGGCTCTTGCTTGAATTATCTGCCTAATTGCCTTGGTCCACCAGCGTGTCCATGCAGATGGAACCTCGAAATTGCCAACACACCTAAGTGAGTGCAGAGACATGACACCCATGTTACGAGGAAGCCCAGGGCTCTGCAGCAGCTGCCACCAGGGATTTAAGGCCGCCTGTTTAAAATCATCCTCTGGCAGCGACTTACATAGATGTTTTCATTGCGAGCTGTCCACAATCATTCTGGAAGGAATAATTCCCACTCTGAATCCCCCAGTCAACCATGCCGTCTTGATGTCTTTCCTGTGCTGGGACAACCCTAATCCTCTCGCTGCTGGGGGTAACCTCTACAGACCAATCCCCACAGGGTGTCTCCTTCTGGGCCATAGTGACCAAACTGCACATTGGCTTATGAAATCATGTGCTCCTCAGAGGCATCCTTCCGGTCCCCAGCTTTTACCAGCCAGCACCTGGAGAAAGCAGGCTCCTCTCTCTACCAAAACCGAAGTTGGAGGCACAATAAAATGCGTGTGTCATGGAGGGGGAAAGACAACACAAAGATCCAGCTCACCAGAACCCCAGATACTCATACTGGAGTCCAAGACTAGAAGCATTGGCACTGTTGTCGCTTCTCTCTCCATTGTAAAAGGGAAGGAGAAAGTTCTAGAATACGGAATAGTGAAGGGCCTTTGGAGCAGAACCTTGGGAGAAGCTGTGAGGTCCACACCACTTAAGGCTACTTTATCACTTGATCACTTGAATCCCGTTATTCATGGATTTGCTCAAGCGGGTGCCAGTAACATTTCTATTGGACCCTATCACGTGCCAATGTAGCCCAATGGCATCTGGTTGATTCAGGAATACAAAGAGCCTCAAACCGTTCCTTCAGGGTCTTTACAAGGAAGTCTGACCCTCTTGTAGGTGGGCGGCCACGTGATCTTTTGACATCCCGTGGGATCCAGTCGGTAATGGCTCTAGTCCAGCGGTTGTCTCCAAGTCGCATTACATGTCCAGCCCATCTGATTTTCAATGCCTTGGCAACTGAGACAGTGTCCCTGATTCTGGAATAGCGATGGAGGTCGGAGCTCTGGATTCCTTCTCTCACTTGAGTGAGGCGTGATATTCCAAGCACAGCTCTTTCGATTCCTCTCTGGGAGACCCAAATAGCATTCTCATCCTGCTTTCGTAGGGCCCAGGTCTCTGAGGCATATGTTAATGCAGGGGGGAATGGTGGAGTCGAAGAGATGTGCCCGAGCCAGAGGTTCTTTGTCCTTTTAGCTATTTCTTCGATGCCTTTGAAGGCATTCCATGCCGCTCTCTTCCTCCTGTGCAGCTCAGGTTTTAGGTCGTTCATCATGTTGATTTCTCGACCTAGGTACACATAACTGCTGCATTCAGAGATGTTTGTTCCATTGAGAGTGAATGGGGCCTCAGGAACTAGTTCATTCTTCATGAACATTGTTTTCTTTAGATTCAGCTGTAGACCTATCTTTCCACATTCTTGGTCGAAGTCAGCCAGCATTTGTGTCGCTTGGCTAATGTTTGGTGTTATTAGAACGATGTCATCAGCGAAGCGGAGGTGGTGTAGTTGCCGACCATCTATCTTCACTCCCCATTCCTTCCCATTCTAATTGTCGCATGATGTTCTCGAGGGTGGCACTTAAGAGTTTTGGTGAAATGTATCATCCTGTCGAACCCCTCTTTTCACATTAATGATCACTTCTTTGTAGAATGGTGAGATCCTGGTGGTGAATCCGTAATACAGCTCACGAAGGATCTTGATGTATTGGGTTTGAACACCCTGTTTGGATAGGGCTTCGATAACTGCTTCAGTCTCCACAGAATCAAAGGCTTTCTGTAAATCAATGAATGTGAGACAGAGCGGCATCTTGTACTCCCTACAAACCTCGATGAGCTTGGTTACTGTGTGGATATGGTCGATTGTGCTGAATCCTTTCTGGAAGCCAGCTTGCTCGCATGGTTGTCCTTCATCTGGTGTTCTGCTAATCCTGTTCAGGATGACTCGTGTAAACAGCTTGTAGATGACAGACAACAGGCAGATGGGGCGATAGTTGCCGAGGTCGTGAATGTCTCCCTTCTTGAACAGTAAAACTGTCCTGCTGGTTTTCCATTGGGAGGGCACCTTGCATTCGGACAGGTAGTGTGTGAAGAGCCGAGCTAGTGTATTGATGAGTACAGACGGCAGATTCTTCAGGTGTTCAGGTCTGACTTTGTCTGGGTCTGGTGCTGTTCCCTTCTTTACCAATGAGATGGCATGTCGGATTTCAGAAGGGAGAACGTTGGGAATGACATATCCATCCTATGGAATTTGGTATGTGGGCAGGTGGATGTGGCTATTAAAAAGATTTAAGTAGAAGTCCTGGATAATCTTCTCCATTGCCTTTCTGGAAGATGTGATAGATCCATTAGGGCGTCGGAGGGCAGTCATCTTGGTCTTATAGTTGGCGAAGGACAGGCGGGCAGTGCGAATGCTTTTCCCGGCTTCTGCTGCATCTTCCAGTATTTCTGCTCTACTGTCTTTGAGGTATTCTTTTATCGCTTCTCTGCACCGTTTAGCAAGCTTGGAGTTTAGTATTTGGTCTCCTGAGGCTCGCGCCTTGCCATGTTGGCGAATGAGCTCAAGAGTTTCTGAAGACAGGCGTCCTTTTGTGTCTTTCTCTCTCGGCATTCTTCGCACAATCATGGAGGTGCTGAACCAGTCGGTTGTATTCTTCATCGATGTCGTCAATGATGGTATCTTCCCATGTTGCTGCAATGGTGCCAAAGAGTTCCCAGTTGGTGGTCATTCTGGGAGTTCTCTTCTTAAACTTTGCAGCCTTTTCTCCCCGTTGCGGGAAGTAGAATTTTTGCACGAAGGAGACGGTGGTCCGATCCTGTTTGGAATTTGGGGACGACAGCAACATCGGTCAGACAAAACCATCGATTGAAGATGATGTGGTCAATTTCATTGTGGAACTGTCCACCAGGAGATTCCCATGTTCAACGTTTCACTTCAGCCTTCTGGAACTGTGAGTTTCCATGAATGGTCTTGGTGGACATGATGAACTCAGATAGTCTCTCACCCTGTTCGTTCCATTCTAGGCCATGGGTCCCGATGTGGAGTTCTTCAGCCAATCTTCTTGGTCCTATCTTGGTATTAAAATCACCGACTATGATCTTGTAGAAGGTGTGATCTTTTTTATAGAACTCTTCCAATTCCATGTAGAATTTCTCAATTTCATCTTCTTTGTGTGTGGATGTTGGTGCGTAGACAATGAAGATAGAAATTGCTGGCAGTGGGCCACATCTTTTCAAGTGTAATCGTCCTATTCAGTTTAGGACCACTTTATAGGGAGGAGATAAAGGGAGTCAGACCTTGGAGGCACCCACCATATCCCGATACCTTGGTCTGGTACCCCAAGAGTAGAACCCAAGCAGAAGGTAGAGCCTCTGTGATCCCACTTCTGAATCCACACAGGTGAGACTCCCAGGCTAGGAGCGGGGTGAGAAAGGTGGAGTTAGGTTCGTGTAGGGTAAAGAGAAGATGTTGGAGGACGGGTTTAGCTATTCTGGGAGTTTTGTTGTTTTGTCCACTCCCAGCTTAATCTACTTAAGTCAAGGTTCATTCTAATGAAACTTCTCTTCTATGTAAACACTGCTAGAGGGTGTGGCAGTTACAGAAGTCACCTTGATTGAATAACTTCTGACTTATACATCTACTAAGACTTCTATGTTTTCTAGATTGGGCACAGCTCCTCTTTATACTCACTGCACCCAGCGTGGGACAGTTAGTATTTACCAGGAGACTACCACCCTTGCTACGCTGAGACTATAGGAAGGATCATACTAGTTTGCTCTAAGCAGGCGAGTATGACCCTTTCAGTAAACAAGAACAAGATACTCAGAATCACCCTGGTGCAGATAATAATAAGAAGGACCTTGTGGGTACCATCTAGATTACATGAAGCTCATGAAGTTAAGATGTATTACTTTATACCAGCCCCCTCTCTCCAGTGTTTTACATAAGAGATAATCTTGATAGAAAGGATTAAACCTTGGCATAACCTTTGTTTATACCTGCAATAGGGTGTGGCACTAGACTCTGTTTAGAGTTCTTTGTTGAAATGACCCTCCAGAATGGATAACTTTGGTGTATATAAGGTGCTGACTTGAGGCCCCTTCACTTTTCACCTTTTGGCTTTGGGCCTTTCACTTTCAGCTTTTGGCTCCTCGGCCTTTTGCTTTTTGCTTTTGGCTTTTTGCTCTTTGGCCTTTTGCTCCTTCTGGATAGGACTCAGCTCGGGTGAGATCCTCTCTCTTTGGTGGGAGACTTAGGCTCTTTTGTATGGTCTAAGTTCGGACCAGAGCTAGAGTTTGTTCATTATATTGGAGTGCTGTGGAAGAGCTTTTGTACTATTAAAAGCCTTTTTTGGAACTGCACCGGACTCGTGAGTTTTCATCTGTTCTCCTGGCGTCCTCGGAGATAGAAGAGAACTTCTGTCCTGACACTGTCGGGGACCCCGGCGGCGTTCCCGACAAGAAGATATTCAACAAACATATCAACCAAATTTAGTTACAATAAAGGTATCCAACCTAAAAGTTTGAAATTAAGTTTTCTTATGAGGAGGTGGGCCAGAGGTGACATGGGGAGAGTGACAGTGAGTTTTGGGCGGTTGATGGTGGTGAAGTAACTTTGGACATCAAGACCATAAAATTCAACATTATAGTAACTATATTACCTAAACTATCATACGTCTTAATTGAATTTCCTTGAATGTTAAAGGCACACCCTCCATCCCAACAGGGACCTATTAGCACAGAATGTAGAATTTGCCGCCTTGGCCAGCCTGAGATGTTCTGGACCTGATGAGTTACCATAACTCTAGGAAGTTATCATAACTTCAGGAAGGTCTAGAAATTTTATCTTGTACTTATCCCTATAATCTCAAGAAAGAATACATTAAAATACCAAAAGTTGACAAAATTAGGTCTACCATACTAGTACACTTGTCATTATTCTGAGCATAATTATAGCAAAGCGTCATTATCATTGTGATAATATTCAGGTTTTTTGGAAACATTTAAAAAGAATCAAAAGCAACAGATTTACCATTTTCATTGACTCATTAAACAGATTGGATCAAAAAATGTAATCAATGCTTCAATATCAGGAGTTCTTAAAGTTTGATAATATCTCGGTTTTATGTTACTGATTGGGTAATTGATTTTTTGAAGAACCATATTCAGATGCTTATGAGAAGAGTGAACTGTACATGAGAAAGATGAAGCCCCCCTTGGTATTGACTGCTGTTGTTTCATTAAACTCAGGGCAATTGCATGCTTTTGCAAGCCCAGAGCTAGAGACTTATTTGCTACACAATGCATGAGCCTTATTTGCGTGGCTGCTTTTGGTGGTGGTGGTGTAGGGTTGGGGGGAGAGTTTGAGCCACACCTTTTCAGTGCTCAGGGCTTAATCCTGGATTTGTGCTCAGGGGTCACTTCTAGTAGTACTTGGGGGAGCACACACAGTGCTGTGGGACAATATGCATAAGAGGTGCTTTACCTCCTACATGATCTAGCCAGCACTTGATTGACTCTCCACACGTGTAGAGTGATCTTGTTATAGTAACAACACCCCCAGTCTAAATCTACATCTTCAGTGTCACATTAAGTCAGGTAAACTTAATAGACAACATTTCATTCTAAAGGAAAAGAATATATCTTCTTCTCAGCTACTCATGAGTCATTCTCCAGGATAGATAGTACAGTTGGGACACAAAACAAATCTCAAGAAATGTAAGAAGATTGAAATTGCATCAAGTGTTGTTTTCTGATCACAGCGGTATAAGGTTCAAAATGAACCCCAAGTAGACATCTGGAAAAATCACAAATATGTGGAGGACCCAGGTGCAGCTTGCCTAATTCTTTAGTAAGAGGAATGCTCCATTAGGACTCTCATGACCGAACAAAGCTGCCTCCGCTCTGGGACAGCTGCTACTCTGCACTCTTGCTCCTCTTCACGTCACTGTCAAGGTCAAGCACCCACTCAGCACCAGGCTTATTTTTTAAAAGGCTCTGGGGTCCTGCAGCATCATTTATTAAACACTGGGGTGGGGGCTGAGGATTGTGTCTGTTTCCTCAGTCTCCAGCAGCCTCAGAATGAAAGGTTCTGAATGTGCAATGGCTGAAACTGGGTTTAGAATCCCTGCTGTTTCTGGCAGCGCTCACAGCATGGCATTTCTAGGACAAAAAGAGGGCAAAAAAGAGTGGACCCAGCCTCACACGTACAGCAGGAGGAGCTATGCTAAAAATTCATCTATGGAATCTGCTGAGGATTCACTGTGTGCCCTGCACTTCACCAGCACTTGGGAATACAGCCCCAAAGAGACAGAAACTCCCACCCCTTAGGTCTGCTCTAGTAGTGCTCACAGAATCACATCAAACAGCACCTTCTCAGGGAGAAACGAAGCAAGAACCCTGGGAGCATGAAGACCTGAGGCCAAGGGGAGGGTGCACAGAAGGGTCAGGGAAGTTCCATACTCTAGGATGAGCCCAGGTGGGCCATGGGACAGAGACGGTGAGTATATTTTCACTCTGTGGGGGTGTCTCAAGAGGCAGACATTGATTTCTGACATGGTCATGCATGCTGAGAGGCAGCTTTGCATCTGGAGCGAGTGCTGAGAGGAGAAGGGGGTGAGGAGAGGGGAGAAAGCTTCAGGGCAACAGAAGAGGCCCCCAGGTATGGGGTGGGGTGCTGGCTGCTGGCGTCTGGGGGAAGCAGACAAGAGCCACAGTTTTCTCAAGACTTCCCTGAGCTCTGCTTCTCAGACACTGCCAGCTAGCTGCCTTGGTTTCCAGCTCATCACGCACCTTGGAAGTGAGACACGGAGATGTGAGATTGTCTTCAGGAAGACCAGGTGTGTGAGCACAGCTGGTCTCTGCACATGCACATCAGTAGTTGAGCAGACTTGAAAATAGATTACAGGGGCCGGAGCGATAGCCCAGCGGGTAGGGCGTTTGCCTTGCACGCGGCCGGCCTGTGCTGGCCTGGGTTCGATCCCCGGCATCCCATATGGTCCCCGAACACCGCCAGGAGTCATTCCTGAGTGCAGAGCCAGGAGTGATCCCTGAAAAAAAAAGCAAAAAAAAAAAAAGAAAATAGATTACAAAGTCAGCAGGAAGAGACAATAACCCAGGATTAGGGTCCCAGAGAACTGCACACCCCCTGACTTATCATGACCCATACCAGCATCTGCCCAGCTGCAGTATTTTCCAATGGAGGGGGCAGAGGCAGTAGGGACAGGTTAAGGACAATTGTTAACCCGACCAGGTGACTAGGATGAGTCATTGTATTAACCCAACAGTGAGCCCAGGGTCTGTTGGACTGTGTCACAGTGAATGGGTCTTCTATTTCTCTGGCTCTTACTTTATCCCTTGGTGCAATAACCTTTCTTCACTTCTTCACTTCTCTTACCATTGATCATCGATTTGCTCGAGCGGGACCAGTAACATCTCCATACATCCTGTCACTGCTAGTACAGCCAAAGTGCACCTGTTCACTCCAGGAACATAAGGAGCCCCAAACCATTTCATCAGGTCATGAGGATGAGGTCTATAATTGTTACTGTATTTGGCATATCAAATACGACCTGGGTAGGCTCAACCTTTCTACTTTCTCAAAATTTTTTCTGCTTCCGCAAGCATTTCTGGTGCTTTATGTTGGCTATTGCCTTATTATTCTTGAATCCCCAAAGTGAAAGCTATTGATTTGCCAGACCATCAGGCCGTGTTTTCCAGTTGGTGTGAAAAACTGAGCACTCCATTGGTGAGAGTGTCCCAGAGGACATCTTGGCAATAAATAGCGAAAGTTGTGAAAATATGGCTTCGTGGACTCAGCAATTCCATTTCTAGATGTTTATCCAGGAAATAATCAGGGACAAATGAAAATATATGTAGTCAAGGATGATGCTCATCTCACGTTATGGAAAATAGGAGAAATCTTGAAACAGCCTAAACGTTAAACAATAGGGGAATGATTGCCTCAATCATGATACATTCACGCAAGAGAATGTTGCATATAAAATTATACTATAGATGAATAGTTCCATGGGAACTGTGTACAGTGTGATGGAGCAGGATGGGGGATGGCAATGCAAGCTGGTCTTAGGAGCATTATTTGTTCCATGTAACTGAACACAAAACAAAAGAATTTAGCCTAAATATTTACAATGTGATTCCCTAGTATTCAAGTTAGATGTCCTTCAGAAATTCTTTGTGTTTTATGCAATGAATATCAACGATGTCTTTAATGCAGCTTTAAGCCATATTTTAAATATATATTAGGGTATTTTGTATCTAACTTCTCATGTTCACATGCCAGTTGATCTCCCAGAAATGTGTCATAAATACCTTCTCACAGAGCATCTTTTGTCTCTGCCTGGGCCTTGATCTTTTGGAGGATGGTTTTACTGGATGCTGAAATTGATGCAGATTTCACTGGGACGACAGGGTCTTCTTTGGAGAGAAGGTAAGACTTATCTGGAGATGACTGATAGACGGAGTAAAAGAGCTCAGAGGCAACTTGTTTCTTCATAGGAAACTGTAATATGAATGTCCTAAAGTCAAACTCAGCCTAAATTAAATTAGCTTGCAACTCTACCAACAGTCGATGTATACCCATAAGGATTAGTAGCTGGAAATGCCTTTGTAAACAAAATTAAAAAGCATTATTTTGCTCCAGTGATGGAAATGGTTTCCCCTCTATAACAAATGGCCAGCTTTCCTGGCTTCAGAACTATGAGCAACTCAACTCCAGACTGATAGTACAGTGGTTAGGGCGCTTGCCTTGCATGTGACTGACCTTGGTTCTACCCCTGGGTCATGTAGATATGGTCTTTGTCATTCCATAGGATTCTCCAAATCCTGCCAGGAGTAATTCCTGAGTGCAGAGCCAGGAGTAAACCCTGAGCATGTCCCATGTGGTCTAAAAGCAAAAAAAAAAAAAAACAAAAAATAGTATGAACAACTTTTTGCCACTGCCTTCGATTAGTTCCTAGACAGTCATCCAGTTCAGTTCAGCTCCAAGGGGAGCGAATTAGACTTATCTCTAGATGGGGCAGTCATATGTCCTTCATGAAAAGCCATGGAGATCATGGGCTGGCAACACCCCCTTATTTTTATTTTTCAGAAGGAGGCTGCAAAAAGATCTTGATTTTTTTATCTTAAATTCTTCCTGTTTTAATGTGGGTAATTTAGTATCTGAAAATTTAAGAAACACTCCAAAGTCATTACTCCAAAGTCATTTCTTGCCTGAAATGTCCCCTTACCTCCTTATGATAAAGTCTTCCCCTTACGAAAAACAAAACAAACACATTTTCAGCTTTCAACCCTGCATGGGGAGCAGTGTGAGGGCTAGGGGTGGGGTTGAGAAAATCAGACATCACTTAGGGATGAGGTCAAGATAAGAAGACAGAGTCACAGTTCTGGGAGGAAGTCAGGGACAAATCAGGTTTTAGAAGAGAGAACGACCTTGACTTCTAGACTTGTCTTCTAGACAGGTGCAGGCCATCCTTGTCTAGAAGAGAGACCACTTCATGGCTTCCCAAAGGAGAGGAAAGAGGAGGGGTCATCTAGGGAATTTCTCCTGTGGCGAACTGTGGGGTTTATATTATGTGCCAGGTATTGTTGGTTCTTTGCCAGAATAGTTGGTATCAGAAGGCCCAATTGTGACCTTCTGTGGTAACTGTCTTTTTTTTGTGGGTAGATGGAATAGGGCAAAGAATTGATGTCAACAAACTCTCTACTTAACAGGAGACAGGAACTGTTCATGGGACTTTTCTATTTATTCCAGTCATGGAGGACCTTATACAACATTAACAGCTATGATGTAATGGAGTTTATGTATGATATGATGTCCTGATGCTGTATGAGAAATGAGTTGACTGAAATGTCTGTGTTCTAGAGATGAACCAGACTGTCACTGGATCTGCAAAGATTCACGGGAAGAATACTTGAGTACACAGTGAAGGAACAAAACAGAACTAAGTAATCCTGAAACTCAAAACCAAGAAAATAATTTATCTGAGTACTACGACACCCAATAATCAAACCAGCTCTCTCCTAGATGCCTTATGTAAGAGCATTCAGAAAGTTGATTCTTTTTTGTGAAATGAGGCACACCTTCCCTAATTTCATTTCCAAACTAAGTTCGAACCTGGACTAAAATGTAATTCCTTACTCACCGTGCTATGCATCTGCTGAAGGAAAATTTGAAACAAATTTTCTATTGTACAGCAAAATCAATGCCAATTCGTCCTGATGTTTCTAATCAACATGTCTTATTTTCTGCTCTGTTCCCATAACTTATAATTATTTGTGGTGCTCTCCAAACAAACCCTTCTGTTCTTCTTTCTGGCTCCTTCTGGCTTGCAATTTATCTATGGGGGAAGTCACTTGAGGCTGGGGATCACTGCTCTATTACTAAACGCTTTTCTGGGTCCTGAAGATTCTCTTCAATACATGAGAGTCTGGTTTCCTGAGCACTCATAGTTTAGGGGGAATATTTTCTTTAAAAAAGTTGAACTCCTAACGAGAAGGTAAATACAGCACCTGACAATTTCTTGATGTGGACTTTGAGAAAACAAATCATTGTCTTAGTGCCACCACAACTCCCTGCTAAAATAATTTCCACAAATGCTGGAGGACTCAAATATTTGATTCGTGCTCAGGAAACCCATCCAATCATTCAATCCTGGCACACTCCCACCTGGACTTCCAGCAGTGGCTTACCCAGCACTGCCTTACTCAGCACTGCCTTGCCCAGCACTACCTTACCCAGCACTGCCTGACCTAGCACTGCCTGACCCAGCACTGCCTTACCCAGCACTGCCTTACTCAGCACTGCCTTACCCAGCACTGCCTTACCCAGCACTGCCGTACCCAGTACTGCCTCACCTAGCACTGCCTGACCCAGCACTACCTGATCCAGCACTGCCTTACCTAGCACTGCCTAACCCAGCACTGCCTGACCCAGCACTGCCTGATCCAGCACTGCCTTACTCAGCACTGCCTTACCCAGCACTGCCTAACCTAGCACTGCCTGACCCAGCACTGCCTGATCCAGCACTGCCTTACCCAGCACTGCCTTACCCAGAACTGCCTGATCCAGCATTGCCTTACCCTGCACTGCCTTACCCAGCACTGCCTTACTCAGGACTGCCTTACCCAGCACTGCCTGACCCAGCACTGCCTTACTCAGCACTGCCTGATCCAGCACTGCCTTACCCAGCACTGCCTTACCCAGCACTGCCTGATCCAGCACTGCCTTACCCAGCACTGCCTTACTCAACACTGCCTGATCCAGCACTGCCTTACCCAGCACTGCCACCCAGCACGCCACCCAGCACTGCCTGACCCAGCACTGCCTGACCCAGCACTGCTTAACCCAGCGCTGCCTTACTCAGCACTGCCTTACCCAGCACTGCCTTACCCAGCACTGCCATTCTCATATTCTCGATCCCTTTGGGACTGGTTAAAGCATATGGGAGTATTTTAGATCAAAAATATTAATAACTACGTCCAATATTTTTATTTAATTTTTAATTTAGAGACCCATGATTCACAAAGTTATTGACAGCTGAGTTTTAGACATATAATCTTGCAGCACCAATCCCAGCACCAGTGCCAACTTCCCTTAGCCAGTGTTTCCGAGTTCCTCTAGCCCCTCCGCTTCCCTCCATCACCAGCCTGCCACCTGAACAGGCACATTTTAAAAAATATTTTATTAGAACACCGTGAGATATACAATTACAAAGATGTTCATGTTTGGATTTTTGTCTTATAGAGTTCCAGCACCCATCCTTGCACCAGTGCCCATTTCCCACCACCAGTGTCCCCAATTCCGTCCCGCCTCCCCAGCCTGCCTCTATGGCAGGTTGTTTATCTTTTTCTTTCTCTCTCTTCTCTTCTCCTTCTCTTACACACCGTGGATTGCAATGCATACATTTAGAGTTTATCATGTGTATCTTTTTGTCTGTATTCAATGCTCAGTTATAGGCTGGTATTATCACTTTAGACAATTATTAGCTTCTAATAATTAGCTTCTAATAATTAAGACCTTCTCTGTCTTACCTAACCTCTGACTCCCACTGCGTTTGTGGTAGATTCCACCTTTGACAAGACCTCCTGATCCATGTTTTTGCCTGGCCTTGGATATGGGTTTCATTTTATATATATATATATTTATATATATATATATATTTATACATACATATATAGTATGAATATATATATACATATACACACATATATAGGGATATATCCTTATAGGGATATCCCTTATATATAGGGATATATATATATATATGATCCCTATAAGGATACCCATGGCATTCTTCAAAGAAATTGACCAAACACTCCTGAAATTTGTATGGCATAATAACCCCCTAAAGCAATCTTTGCAAAAAAGAAGATGGGAGGTATGACCTTTCCCAACTTCAAACTGTACTACAAAGCAATAGTAATTAAAACAGCATAGTATTAAAGTAAAAGCAGACCTGTGGCCCTATGGAATAGAGTTGAATATCCTCACACCCATCCTTAAATATATGATCATTTCATCTTTGATAAAGGAGCAAAATGTACAAAACAGAGTAAGGGAAATCCTCTTCAACAAATGATGCTGGGAAAACTGAGCAGCTACGTGTAAAAAAATGAATTTGGACCTGTGTCTAACACCTTGCACAAAAAGTCAGATCAAAATGGACTATCTCTATCACTATCACTATCACTATCTTCCTGTTAATCATCTATTTGCTAGAATGGGCACCAGTAATATCTCCATATGTCCTGTCTCATGCTAGTAGAACCCAAAGGCATCTGCTTGCTCCAGAAATATAAAGAGCCTCAAGCCATTATATTAGGTCATGGGAATGATCTAATATAAATGTTACTGGTATTTGGCATATAAAATACTACACGAGCAGCTTTCCAGGCTTGCTGTGCGGGTGACATACTGTTGTAGTCACCTCTAAATAAAGCGTTTATTGATGAACTGCGTGGCCGCTAGTGGCCGCGAGCGGGTTGTGATAGTCTGGTCTGCTGGGTGGAGTTGTGACGAGGGGAAGTCCGGTATGGAAAATGGCGGCCCCCATGGAGTAGGGGGTCGTCTGGCTTGTTGTGAGGGCTCTGCTGGGGTGGCAGGCCAGAGCTAGAACCCACCATGCCTTCTGGGCACCTCATGAGCAGCCAGGCACAGGGAGAGCCACTCTGCAGCAGTTTTTTTTCAATCCGGCCCAGGTATGCTGAACCAGAGACTCTCAGACATGGGGCAGAGCTGCTACTTGCTCTCCCTGTGCCCAGCTGCTCATGAGGCTCCCGGGAGGCATGGCGGGTTCTAGCCCTGGCCTGCCACCCCAGCAGAGCCTCACAACAAGCCAGACCACCCTCCCCTACTCCATGGGGCCCGTCATTTTCCTCATACGGACTTCCCTCTTGTCACAACTCCACCCAGCAGACCAGATTATCACAGCCCGGATCATCAACACCCACCCTGCAGCAGTTTTTTTTTCAATCTGGCCCAGGTATGCTGAACCAGAGACTCTCAGACATGGGGCAGAGCTGCTACTTGCTCTCCCTGTGCCCAGCTGCTCATGAGGTGCCCGGGAGGCATGGCGAGTTCTAGCCCTGGCCTGCCACCCCAGCAGAGCCTCACAAAATGGACTAAAGATCTCATTATCTCATTATCATCTCATTATCTCATTATTAAACTGATTCCATAAAGTATATTGAAGAAAACATAGGAAAAATCCTCTATGATATTGAAGATAAAGGCATCTTCAAAGATGAAACACCACTAACAAAGCAATTGAAAGCAAGCCTAAATATATGGGACTAAATGAGACTAATAAGGTTCTGCACCTCAAAAAGAAACAGTGAGCAAAATACAAAGACAGTCCACAGAGTGGGAAAGAATATTCACCCAATACCCAACAGGTTAATAAATATAGCTTCACATATATGAAGACATTTCATATATATTGTTAGATTTAATAGAATCAATGTTTTCTGAGACCATGATCATTTGTATGAATATATACACATATAAAATATGACATAGAAAAAGACTGGGTCCCCTGGGATGAAGCCAGAGCCACGGAAGAGCCTGGCAAGTTACCCGTGGTGTATTCAATGTGCCAAAAACAGTAATAATAATGGACCTCATTCCCAATGAATGGAGACTTTACTGGCACCCGCTTGAGCAGACTGATGATGAACAATGGGAAGACAAGTGACAAGTGACTATATTTATATCATGCAAATAAATGCAGTCATTCTGTATCTTTTTCCTTCTGTCTAATTTCACTCAACATGATCCTCTCCATGTCTATCCATTAATAGGCAAATTTCATAACTTCATTTTTCCTAATAGCTGCATAGTATTCCATTGTGTAGATGTACTACAGTTTCTTTATCCAGTCATCAGTTCTTGGGCACTCTGGTTGTTTCCAGATTCTGGCTATTGTGAATAATGCTGCTATGAAAATAAAAGTATAGATGGTGTTTCTGTTGTGTGGTTTTGGCTTCCCAGGGTATATTCTCAGGAGTGGTATGGCTGGGTCAAACAGGTGTTCAATTTCTAGTCTTTGGAGGAATGTCCATATTGTTTTCAAAAAAAGGCTGTACCAGCCGACATTCCCACCAAAATGGATGAGAGTCCCTTTCTCCCTGCTTGCACAGGCACATTTTAAAGCTTGGTTGTTGTAATTTGGATCTCATGTTTTCAGTATTGTTGAGTCTGTAGGTTTGTATGTTTACAGATTACCATCCTCCACATTCTCAATAACCCAAGGCCCCTGACTCTGCTCCCTTGATACTTCTCTTTCTCATCTTCTTCCTTCACCCCTTGATTTCTTTCCTCCTTTTGTATACTCCTTTTTATACTCTGGGGTCAAGAATAATCTGGGCATCAACTCTTTAAAACATTTTATTCCCTTCTCCAGTTATTCTATACAACTTAGATAAGTGAGATCAGACTGTGCCTGTCCTCCTTCTGGCTTACCTCACTCAACATCTTTCAGTTGCATACAGGTTGCAGAAAATTGCATGATTACATCACTTTTTGCAGCTGCATAGTATTCCTGTGTGTATGTGTGTGTGTGTGTGTGTGTGTGTGTGATGTCTTCATAGTCTGTTCTTTTGTCACTGAGCACCTAAGTTGATTCCATATTTTTGCTATTGAACTAAGTGCTGCAACAAATAATGGTGTGTATATGTCTTTTTGAATGAATGTTTTTGTGTCCTAGAGTAGGTACCAAGAAGGGGACTTGCTGGGTCATATGGCAGTTTAATTCTTAATTTTTTTTTTGCTTTTTTGGTCACACCTGGCGATGCTCAAGTGTTACTCCTGTCTCTGAACTCAGTAATTACTCCTGACAGTGCTTGGGGGACCATATAGGATGCTGGGGACCGAGCCCAGGTCAGCTGCATGCAAGGCAAATGCCCTACCCACTATACTATCTCTCTGGCCCCTGCAGTTCAATTCTAAGTTTACTGAGAACTCTTCATACTGATTTCCCCGGGCTTGTACTGACAACATTCTTACCAGCAGTGGATTAGAGATCATTTTCACTGCATCCTAGCCAACACAGATTGTTCCCATTATTTTTGCTATTTGCCATTCTCACTGGTGTGAGATGACATCTCATTGTCATCTTGATTTAGAGTTCCCTAATAATAAATGATAATGACCATTTTTCATATGCCTAGTGGCCATTTACCTGTCTTCCTCTGAGAAGTGCCTGTTCCTTACCTCTCTCCATTTATTTTTGTTTTGATGCCACATGCAGTGGTACTCAGGCTTACTCTTGGCTCTTTGCTTAGGTATTACTCCTGGTGGTGCTCAGGGGACCATATGGGAAGGTTCCAGAGATCAAATCCAGGTGGGTCATGTGCAAGGTAAATGCCCCACTGGCTGTGCTATCACTCCGACACCTTCACCTCCCCATTGTATAGGGTTTCTGGACTTATTGGGAGTCTGCTCTTTGTAAGTACTGCGCCTGTCCTGAAGTTCAATTATTTATACTACCTATTGATGTGAACATTTTTTCCTGTTCGGTTAGCTGTCTTTTAGTTTTAGCCCATGTTCCATTTGCCATGCAGAAAATACTTAATTTGATAGAGTTCCATTCACTTATTCTTGATTCGTTTGCCTTTGGCAGGGGCTTCATATCATTGAAGACCCCTTTGAGGTCCAAATCTTGGTGTGTTCTACCTATACTTTCCTCAGTGCGTTTTAGGCCACTGGACAATGCAAGTTCAAGGGAGAACAGTCTGAGAAGAAGGATGCAGGTCATCCACACTGCTTAATTCAGGCAATTATGTGCTTGGCTCAAAAGGCAGCAGAAAGAGACTCAGAAAAAGACTCACCCAGAGTTTATCCTTCACATATTAGTAACTGGGTTAGAATCATTTTTCCTCTGGCTAGAATGGACCCAGGTGAGGAAAGCTGATAATGTATTTTCCCATTACAATGTTAGCCAGTGCTGAGTGGAGAAATGTAATTTTGTGGTCTCTCATGCCATTCAACACCAATGCTTTTTGGCAGACAGCAAAATGCTTCCTTGCAGCGCTCTGTATAACTATATCCCACCGGACTGAGTTTGCACAAGTAAGCAGGAAAAACCCCACAGACGTGTGAGATGTTGCGTGGCCCTTAGGTTTTCATTCTTTGCTTACTCTTTCTCCATTGCATTTGGTATCTCTGAAAATTTCAGAGGGTGTTGTGAAATGCTCTAAACTAAACTGACTTTAATTCACTTGAGTCAAAGACAAATAAACATACAGCAATTTAGATGGGGGCGTAGTGAGTTAAAGGTTGTGAAATGCCCATTTTTCTCTTCTAAGGGGTCATGACACCACGACCCCGCTCCACAACTGGAGGCATTGTCTGGGAACTGCCATCTGAAGCTGTGTTTACCCACTCAGGGAAAGGAGAGTTAGAAAATCTACTTATGGGGTGAAAAGACCACGTGGAATCGGGTAAGGAGAGAAGGCAGGCCGGCTGTGAGCTGAATGCCCCATCAGAAATCTCTAATGCGGGCAAGCTTATTCAGGACTGCACGATGCTGGCAATGAGGCCATCCTCATCTCCCTCTTCTGACTCCCTTGTGCTTTTTCGTATCTGAAGTTGTATTAAGGTGATTTCTAGAACTGTGCTGTTCTGGAGATCCGCACTTTGCTATAGGGAACACAATTTGAGGGAGAGTTAAAACAAGCCCATTCCCCACCCCCCACCCCCCAAGGAAGTTGAAGCTTCCTTGCTAAATCCTTGCTCTGTTTCACCCTTGAAGTTTTTTGGAGTCTGGTTAGATTGTGGGTAAGCTGATATCTGAGAAGACACTGGTTGCCTGTCTTGACAGCTTGATGCAAGCCAGGCATGCTTTATGGTGGTGCCATTGATGTCCACAGCTGTCTTTGAGACTGTGAAGCTCAAACAAAAGGAAATGAAATCCATTTGCCCCCAGGAGGCTACGTTTTAATGCCTGTTTCACTAGCACAGTGGAAACTTGGGCCACCATCTCTTCCCTTCCCCTTCCCTCTTCCAATATGAAGCCTCACGCTCAGGCAGCGCAGTGGAGTGCCAGCTGCATTTCGTGTCCAGTGGTCACTCTTCAAGCAGGCGAAAAAGGAGAAACCAACCACAAGACAAAAAGTCAGAGATCTTTGTTTTTTTTTTAATTTTTTATTTTTACAATTACAAAGATATACAATTAAAAAGTTCATATTTGGGTTTTGGTCATATAGTATACCAGCACCCATCCCTCCACCAGTGCCCATCTTCCACCACCAACATCCCCGGTTCTCTCCCTCCTCCCCCAGCCCTCCTCCATGGCAGGTTCTTTATTTCTTTCCCTTTCTCTCTCTTTCTCTTTTCTTTCCCTTCCAGACTATGGATTACAGAACATACATTAAAGGGTTGTCATGTGTATCTTTTTGCCTCTATTTAATACTCAGTTCTAGGTTGGCATTAGTACCCTGGACAATTGTTAGCACACTGTTCCATTTTCTGTCTTACCTAGCCTCTGACTCCCACACGTTTGTGATAATTTCCACCTTTGACAAGACTTCCTGATATATGTTTCACTTGACCTTGGATATTGGTATCATAATATGTACATATATATATATATATTTATGTCATGCAAATAAATGCAGTCATTCTGTATCTGTCTCTCAAGCTCTGTGAGTGAAGTCACTAGTCCAGATGAGCCAAGCAATACCAATGAGTTGTATAACCTCTCTGATAAGGAATTTCGGAAAGAATTGTTAAGGATCCATAAGGAACTCAAAGAAGCAATGGAATGCAAAATTAATAAAATACAAGAGGACATGAGAGAAGAAATGAGGAAAATGCAAATGGAAATGACAGATATTAAAAATGAGGTAAATGAAATGAAAAACACAGTGGAAGGCCATCATAGCAGAATAATAGCTACTGAAGAAAGAATTAGTGATCTTGAAGACGAGTTCCAAAGATTCTCTACACAACACCAGAAGATAGAAAAAAGACTCACAATTATCGAACAGACAACAAGAGATAATCGAGATGAAGCCAGAAGAAACAACATATGGATCATTGGGGTCCCAGAAGGGCAGGAAGAAACCCCTGATGAAGAAGTCAGAGATCTTTGACTTTAAGAGAAACTTCCTACTTGTGTCTTTGGATCTTTTGGATAACCCACACTGGAATCATAATTGGCAAGACAACAGTACTCTCATAAAATTATTCAGTGTCATTAATAAGGAGATAATGTGGCTTCCTCTTCTATCTGCTCAGGTATCAGTTGTGAAGCAGGCATCCGGTTCCCTTTGTATTGTTTCTTTCTAGACTGATAACAGAAGCTCATCAATTATGTACTTCTCCCCAGCAGGCAAGGACCCCTAAGCCTCCAAGCTCAGGGAAACATTTACCCTCAGAGCTGGACTATTAGTGTTATCAAGTTAGTTTCTTCCATATTAACAAAGAGAAATTTAAAGACTTAATTTCACAGCCCCTTTGTACATTGTGGTGAAATCCTCAGATGACGCTCACATGTTTGCATACGCTTAAAAATAAAACACCGTATTTTTAGATGGAAAATTTTAAAATTCAGGCTAGCTGTCTTCACATTTGAAGGTCATTTCTGTTAAAGGTGCAGCTAATTTTATCTCTGCTGTTCCAAAGAGAAGAAATGGAAGCGTCCAAGGGAATAGAGTTCTCAAAAAAAAATCAACAAAAGCAGCCAAGAATTTTCCTTTTTTGGGCTGGAGTGGTAGTACAGGGGTAGGTGCTTGCTTTGCCTGGGTCCAATCTGACTTCAGTCCCTCGTACCACATATGGTTCCCCAAGCACCACCAGGAGTGACCCTTGAGTGCAGAGACAGAAGTAGGTCATGGGCACACTCAGGTGTGGCCTTAAAACAAAAACAAAGAACTGCCCTATATTATTTATAGTTTGAGAAACTCAAACAACAGAAAACTTGCTTTAGGGGAGTGAGGTTGGTTGCCAGCACTGGGAGAAGACCACCACACATGGTAATTCACGACTTGTGACAGAAGTGGAGCAAGAGGCACCAAACGATTTCTTATGTTCTCTTTGACTCAAGTTGGTGCATTCCTGATTTTGAAAAGTGTGTTTAAGCTACCAGAAAGCTGGCTTGCTGCAGCCCAATTTAATGCCTCTCTTTATTTCTTCAAGGCTTCCTATACATCCCTTGGTACAGAGCTTATGTACACAGCTTAGTTATATAGCTTATGATTCTGTTTGTACAAAGACTTACCCTTTTGTTTACTTTGGTTTCTGCTTTATGAAATTTAAAAATTATAGTAAAACAATAAAATAACTTAAACTTTCATATTCTCAAGGTTTAGATTTAACAGATGTAACTTTTTGGTCAAATTTATTTCTTAACTTTTTAGGGGGCAAAAAGTAAGAGGACAGAAGGGAGGTGGGAGTCATGAAAGGATGGACATAAAAGAGATATTAGCTCATAGTTCCTAAACCACTTCCTATGTCTAAAATGATTATGGGCAGAATTGATTATAAGGACAGTTGCAGAGGGTCCTCTGTACTTTTGAGGTGGTGGGATATAGTAACCGTGTACCTCAAAGCTATTCACGCTAACACTATTGTAACAAATTCACTGTATCACTGTATCACTGTCTTCCCATTCATCATTGATTTGCTCGAGCGGGCACCAGTAACATCTCCATATGACCTGTCTCATGCTAGTAGAGCCCAAGGGCATCTGCTTGCTCCAGGAACATAAAAAGCCTCCAACCATTCCATCAGGTCATGGGAATGAGGTCTATAATTGTTACTGGTATTTGGCATATCAAATACGACACGGGTAGCTTGCCAGGCTCTGCCATGCGGGTGGCATACTCTTGTAGTCACCTCTGATCTCCAGCATTTATTGATGAACTGCTGGGCTATGATCAGCTCTTCTGCTAGGTGGAGTTCTGATGAGAGGAGAGTCTGGATGTGGAAAATGGCAGCCCTCATGGAGTGGGAGGGGGTCGCCTGGCTTCTTGTGAGGCTCTGCTGGGGTGGCAGGTCAGGGCTAGAACCCGCCATCCCTCCTGGGTGCCTAGTGAGTGGTTGGGCACAGAGAGAGCTAGTAGCAGCTCTGCCCCATGTCTGTGAGTCATGGTAATATTATTATATTATCTATAATATAATAATAACATTAATAACGATAATTATATACAAAGTTCAGGTATTATTACTTAATTATTTAAACATTTTAAATTAAGTATTCACTACCTAAACATTTTTCTAGATATATTGATATATATTCTAGATATATTGATAACTTGTATCACTTGTATCACTTGTCTTCCTGTTGCTCTAGTGGGCACCAGTAACACCTCCATACGTCCTGTGGAGTGCTAGTGTAGCTCAAGGGCATCTGCTCGCTCCAGGAACACAAAGATCCTGAAACCATTCATTCGTTCAGGTCATGGAAATGAGGTTTATAACTGTTACTGGTTTTTGGCATATCAAATACAACATGGGTAGCTTGCCAGGCTCTACCGTGTGGGTGGGATACTCTTGGTAGTAGGCTCCCAGTTCGTGCATTAACTGATGAACCCTGCAGCTGCAGCCACGCACAACAGGGAGAGATCAGCTTTTCTCTTGGGTGGAGCCTGACGAGCTGTGGAGTCCAGATGTTGAAAATTGATATACCTAGATATATTGATATACATTCATTAACACATTAACACTGTATCGTTTACTAAAATATAGAAACACTTATTCTATACACAGTCCATTACCATTTTTACTGTAGTTTTTGAAATATGGTTTTCCACATTATGCTTCTATTCCATCTGATATGTAATGTGTAAAGTGTGCTGTGTAAGGTAGGTATCTAATCATGCTTATAGTATTCTTCCTTGACCTTCTCAACACCACACATTCTTCTGGCTATGTTTTTGCCAGTCCATAGCCAGCCTCTCTGTGTCTTAGTTTCATGGTCTCTGGGACACATTTCCTTGTTGCAACAGGGTGACGCTGTGACCTGGCCGCATTGGTTCACCCTGTGATACAAGGAAGTATCAATAACAGTCTTGACATGTAATAGGAACAAGGAAGTACCAATTATAGTGCTGACATGTAACTTACCTAGTATGCTCAGTTTTGCCTGGCTCTCCCACCTGTGTTCCATGCAGATTTTAGAGGATGAAATGTACCCTTCTGTTGGATGAAGAGGCCTAGCTAGCTTGGGAGCTTTGCTGTTTAATACACTTACAGTTTAAGCTTTTTGCATGTTCTTAAGCCAGGGTTCATGTCAATGAGATCTCTCTTCTGTGTAAACACTGATGGAGGGTATGGCAGTTACAAGAGTCATTTTTTTTTTATTTTTTAATGTTTTTTATTATACCACCATGAGATAAACAATTACAAAAATGTTCATGTTTGGTTTTAGCCCATACAGTGTTCCAGCACCCATTCCTCCTTCAGTGCCCATTTCCCACCACCAATGTCCCCAATTCCCCTCCCTCCCCTAGCCTGCCTCTATGGCAGGCTCTTTTTTTCTTTTCCCAAACTTCATTATACCACTTTCAGACATACAATTACAAAATGCTCATGTAGAGTTTTGGTTCTACAGTGTTCCAACACCCATCCCTCCACCCGAACCTATCTCCCATCACCAATGTCCCCACCTCCCTCCCCCCTCCCACACTTCAACTACTTGGTGGGTTCTGTATGTCTTTTCTCTCCTCTCTATCTCTCCCTCCTGCCAAACTTTTCTGCACATCGTAGAATGCAGTGCATTAAAGGACATAACTCTCTCTTTCCACTACTTTGGTGGACTGCGCAGCCACAAGCGGCCGCTCAACCTGGGCTCGAATTGGTTTTGCTCTGTTAATCTGGTCGTGAGGTAGTATCCCAGCATCCAGACAGCGAAGGTGGTGGTTAGTGTGGTGGGCGAGTCTCATCCGGCTGCTTCCGGGATTCCCCAGAGGTGATGGGACCACTTCCAAAACCCAACTGTCCTCTTGGGAGCCCCATGGTCAGCTGAGCCTGGGGAAAGCGGAGCTCCAGTTTGCCCGGCGTGTTTGAGACTGCATGCTATGGCTGGTCACCCCAGGGCAGCTCCTGGGAGGGGGCCACCAGACTAGACAAAATGGAAGGGGGTACAAGAGTCATTTTGACTCTGAATCAGTGACTTCTGAAATATTACTATTATCTCCACTATGATTTCAATGTTATCTAGATTGGGTACAGTTCCTCTTAATATCTGCTCGTCCCAGCGTGACACAGAATTTATCAGGAGACTACCACCCTAGCTACATTTCTATGTCTAACTAAGACACAGAAACTATCATTTCAACCTAAAATGATAGTAAACTATCATTTTAGATTGAAGTAAGGATCATACTAGTTTCCCCTCAAGCAGGCAAGCATGACCCTTTTTAGTAAACAGAGGACAAGACACTCAGAATCACCTTGGTGCAGAACAGAAAATAGACGGGCCTTGAGGGTACCATCTAGATTGCATGAAACCCATAAAATTATGATGTGTTTCTCCCAATGAATATACATCTATTGAGATGTATTTCCTTTTACCAGATCTCTACCTTCCCCAGTGTTCTGACATGAGATAATCTCTTATAATCATTTGTTTAGACCTGAAACTAGTGTGGTACCACCAGTTAAACCCTACTTCTACACCTAGAAGCTGATTCATTCATCTTTGTTGACACTAACCTCCCTGAATATAAGATTTACTTGTATCACTTGTCTTCCGGTTGATCATCGATTTGCTCGAGCAGGCACCAGTAACATCTCCATATGTCCTGTTGTGTGCTAGTGTAGCCCAAGGGCATCTGCTCGCTCCAGGAACACGAAGAGCCTCAAACTGTTCATTCAGGTCATAGGAATGACGTCTATAATTGTTACTGGTTTTTGGCATATCAAATACAACACAGGTAGCTTGCCAGGTTCTACCATGTGGGTGGGATACTCTTGGTAGTAGGCTCTCAGATTGTGCATTTACTGATGAAATAGGGAGAGTTCGATTTTTCTTTTGGTGGAGCTCGGACGAGCTGTGGAGTCTGGATGTTGAAAATGGTGGCCCTCATGCTGTGGGGGTTCCTCTGGCTTCTTGTGAGGCTCTATTGGGATGGTGGGCCAGGGCTAGAAGCTGCCTTCCCTCCCGGATGCCTCATGATCAGCCAAACACAGGGAGAGCCAGTAGCAGCTCTGCCCATTTACCATCCAAACTGTTACTTTAGGATGAGTTCTATATCCTTCTGAGTGATGTCTGTATAAGAATAGAACATCTGGACCCTCAAAGGGTGGCCAGTGGCACATGGCAGGAAGTTTATATGAAAACAGTGAACAACACCTAACTGCCAGCCATGCTGATGGCACCTTGAGACTCCACAAGTGTGGGAAAATACATCAGTGCTTGAGTCACACATTCTGTGGTCCTTGTTTCAGCAGCATTGGAAAACACGTCTCATAGGAGAGACCTCTGACAATGATGGATAAAGTTGCAGCACTTTATATGTAGCTGGATTGAAGCCTTTCATCATGGGGACTGCCACGTGGTATAGAGAAAGTTACGCAGACAAGTCATATGTTAAGTTCATCTGAGTGAAGATAAATAATCAAAGAGACCAGAGACAGGGCCACCTGGAACAGTTCCTTTGTCAACCAGACTTTTTCCAAGCTTGAAGAGATGGGACCTGAGCAGTTTCCATAGGCGACATTGACTTCCTGTGGCTATTGGAACACATTGACACAAACTCTGTGGCCTAAAACAAGTGCATTATTGTACAATAAGGGGATGAGAAACCCAGAAAGGAAGGTGTAGGCAATATCAATTACAGGAAAGACCTCGTGTCCTGACATTTTTCCCCAAGCCACCCGAATTCCTTGGATAGTGATATCACTGAAAGGGGACCACCCCAATTTAGCTTGTGTTCCCATGTCACCTTTTTGGACTATGACCCTTAGATGTCTCTCTGATAAGAATCTTTGTCATTAGATCAGATCCTCCTGGTTAATTTTCCCATTGGAAAAATCCCCTAGTCATCACACACATTCTGTGTCTACCTGCCAACACCACACCCCCAGTCCTGCAGGGTGACAGGGTCACTGGTTCCAAGGATTAGCCCCAACACTACCTCTTATAGTGGTAACACGTTTCAACAAACTAATTCCTTAAGAATACTTTCCTGTAATGTTCAAAGTAGAGAATTGTAGAAGAAGGCGAGAGGACAGATAGGCTTTTTGCTTCTGAACTCAACAGAAAGTTATTAAAATGAATTTTTCAGCTGTCAATTGGTACCAGACGTTTTTTTTTTTAAAAATAGTTTGCTCATCCTTGTTCCACTTTAAAAGGTGTTATTTGGGTGGCTTTCTGTTTGGTTCTGTGGCAGAGCTTTGTTTTCCACATTCAGCTGACCTGTTTCTACTTAGAACATTCCCCCATGCACAGGCCCTGAGGCAGAAGAGTCTGGAATGATTGGAAACGTCTTCTTAGGGCTTAGGTCTTGGCTAACACAGCTCAGAGTCAAATTCAGCAAAGAAGAAACAAACACTCCCGAGATCCTGTAGGATTTGGTCCCTCTGTAGTTGCCATGCTTGACTGTTGAGGCCATTGTTCTTTCCTCCCTAAGACCTCCAGGGTCATGTTAGGTGGAAGTGTGCAGTAGGGCCCAGGGAACTAGAACTCTTTGACAGCCACTTACAGCATCCCATGACAGGTGTCTTGGGCACTGTACATGTGTGAGTAGAAGGTCACCTACAGGCCAACTGATCAATCCATTGGGCTTCTTGGCCAGAAGCCACCCAGGGGTGCTTAAAACAGGGACTTTCTCCAGCACATGCCCAGGATGGCTGACTGTTCTGAAGGTTGTAGAGCACCCAGGGACAAATGTTAGACCCATTAGCATCCCGGCCTGAGAAAGAACACATTTACCAGTGCTCCTGCTTGCAGCCCTGAGTATCTGCTGTTAGGCAGCCAGAGGAACTTGACTATGCCTGTGTGTGCAGAGTCTGTGTACCACCACACGCACAGTATCTATGCAGTATCTATCTCTCTGCATTTCCTCTGACAAGGGGAGCAGGTTTCTCTGCAGGGAGCATCTGCTTTTTACTAAGAAGGCCATGGGTGAGAGGCTTTGAGCTGCTCTTCCAGCCTCCCCCAGCTCCTCCTGGCACTGCCAGAGTCACAGGTTTTTCTGCAAACACACTTCAGAGAGTCATTCCTGCAGTGCTTGGGAAGGTAGGGGTGCCAGGTGGCCTAGATTCCTTTCTCTACCCTTCTTCCCTTCTGAGATGGGTCTTCCAGGCTGTGGGAGAAGGTCCCCTTCCCATTCAGCCCATCCAAGCCTGGAGATGCATGGGCCCAAGATCAGGGCAGGGGCACACAGATGACCAGGCTCTTTGTGTGCCTTTGGTGGGTTCTCAAAGGGGACACACCTAGTGGTGCATGGGGAACCATGTGCTGTCGACATTGACCCTTTAACCTGGCTAAACTGTGTACAAAGCAGATGCCTAACTTCTGTACAATCTCTCAGGCCCTGTTTATACTTGGTGACTGGTGAACATGATAACTACTACGCTGTGGAGACACCGTGATCTCTTCTATTATTCTTTTTGTCAACTATATTAGCTACCCTTGTTGTATTTGATATGCCAAATACCAGTAACAATTATTGACCTCATTCCCATGACCTGATGGAATGGATTGAGGCTCTTTATGTTTCTGGAGCAAGCAGATGCCCTTGGGCTCTACTAGCATGAGACAGGACATATGGAGATGTTACTGGGGCCCGCTCAAGCAAATCGATGATGAACGGGAAAACAAGTAAAAAGTGACAAGTGATAAGTCAACTATATTTAGCGTAATTTTGGTTTGTATTAGAATTGAGCAGAAGGTTCTGAGCATTCTCTATGCAGTGGTGCTCAACCTCAGTCTAGTCACTGGAGCTGGTGTGCAGAGGTAGAAAGATGAAAACGGATGGTCTACCATGTTGGTTGTCCTGCCGGTCCATAAATTGGAATTTAGGACAGGTGATGGCCTACAGATGTTGAAAGAGCGAGGAACCCTGCTCTATACTCCCCACCCCTGCACTTGCCTAACTTTCCTCACTGTAAAAAGTTCTCATGCAAGTGGTGTATTTGTTACCTTTGATGAACCTATAAACCCATTACAATAACACAAAGTCGGGTGTGCGTTAGAGTTTACTTTGCGTACTGCAAAGTCTGTGGGTTTAGACAAATAATTATTGCCAGGGATTCCCCATTGTAGTATCAGAGCATATTAATTGCCTTAAAATTCCTCTGTGACCCACCCAGTCATCCCTCCCTCTCTCCCTATCCATGGCAGTCACTGACTATACCACTGCCTCCATCCTTCCTTCGTCAGGAAGTGTCCTGCAGTTGGAATCACGCAGGCAATGTCTTAGCAGCTTAGCTTCTTTTTCTGACTAAAACCCACTTACAGCTTCTTCTAGTCTTTGTGGCGTGAGAGCTCCTTTCTCCTTACCATTGCTGATAATAACTGGGACAGCAGCTTGTTTATCCTTTGCTGTAGAACATTTTGGTCACCTCCTAGCTCGGACAGTTTTAAATAACATGAGCATACATCACTGCAGGGTTTCTGCTGAAGGCCACCTTCCTGGATTCCTGGCTTAGACAGTCTTGAATAAATTGACTATAAACCTCCTTGCACAGGCTTTTGTGTGGACCAAAAGTTTCAATTCCTCTGGGCAAATACCAAGGAGCTAGACTGCTGAGTCTCATGGCAAGTGTGTATTTAGTTTTGGAAGAATCTGGAATGTATGCAAGCTCTTTTACATTTATCATCTCTGCCTAACTTTTTTTCCACAAATCTATTTATTAATGTGCAATAGGCACTTAATGTCCTCAGGGGACAGCACTCTTGATTCTTCCAGAATTCCCCAACTCAAGAATGTGGACTATTTGTACAGGATCCTGGCGTCTTCCTGACTCCTGCTTCCACTGGGAGTTTAGCGTTTCTTGTACATCGATGCAACAACACAGTCTAAGTGACTTTCCCATTTTTATGCAACTTCTAGTTTTTATTTGGTGGCTGTTTTTAAAACATACGAGAATGACTACTTGATCTTGTTTAAAAATTTTGAAGGACTCACTTGGCAGTGTAAGGCAAGGAGAGGAAAAGTATATATTGCTTGGGCTGTAGTGGTTGGTGACAGTCTAGATATATTCATAAAACCAAGTCTTCTGTCCCCAGCACAAGTCTGACCATACAGTTGGTTTACACCGGTACAGCTAGAATGACAAATGGTTGTGGGCCAAGGAGACAAAGGCTTTAAGCAATGAATGATGTCACCAATTCCACATATCCTCCATTAAAAGTTTTTATTCACTGTATTTTAGAGAGTTTGTGTCACACACATCAATGCTCAGAACTTACTCATGGCTCTTTACTCAGGGATGACTTCTGGTGGGACTTGGGGGAATCATATGGAATTCTAGGGATTGAACCCAGGTTGGCAGTGGGCAAGGCAAGTACTTTACCAGCTGTACTATCGCTCCAGCCCATAGTTGCATTTTTAAACATCCTTTAAACATTCTTTTTCTTTAAAAAGTTTTATTGAGATTCTTTGGTTTACAGTGCTATTAATGATCATATCTCATGCACATAATTTTAACACCACACCCATTATCCTTTTAAAATAACTGATGATTTTTAAATAAATAATTTTTTATATTATTAACCCGGTCTGATCTGAGACACATTTGATTATAGTTGGTTCTCAAGTTTGGTAGTAGCACAATGTCAGCATAATAAAAAATTCTTAGAACAAAATAAAAATTGCTTATATATCTGTTAAAAAACATCCACCGAGTTTCAGTTTTGTTAGCCTTTCTCTTTAGAAATGAAGATATAGAAAGTGGTTTCTACTAGTGTTCTTAGAAATAGGATAATTTGAAGTGCTATTACTAAGAAATAATATTAATTAAAATATTTAAAAATCACAGTTAAGGTGGCATCAGGCTTCCACTTTAACTGTGGATTCCTATAGGGCTAGAGAACTTGTGAACCATGAGGGCAATTTCACAGGTGCACGGGCCAGTTCTTATGGCTTTATCTAGATTTTCATGGGTCCTATTACAAGAGACAGCCCAGTTGAGGAACTGACTTGAATCTCCTAGCAGGAAATCAAGATCACTAAAGAGCAATAACCTGGAGAACTGAACAGGAAAATATAAGTTAATTCCTTAAAGGGGCCTAGAAGGGGACTTTTATATTCTTAACTTGACTCTGTAGGATAGGAAAGAAGTATCTCATGAACATTGAACATGTCTGACGGTGACCCAAATTCATACTATTTGTAAAATTCATTTTAATGTGATATCAAGTTGGTAGGTCCCTAAGCACCCAAGATAAACAATTGCGAAACCTTATTTGAACCTGGGCATCTGAGAGTTATCACAAGTTCTAAAGATTATGGACTCTAAAAAAAAAATCAAATCATAAAACTAGATAAGAAATAAGTCATCATGAATGAAAACCAAGAGAAATAACGAACTACGGAATCAGGGCAGTGCCAGATAATGAAAATACATTTTCATAATGAAAATGAAAAGCATAATATTGATTGCTTTACATAAAATTACTTAGCAATGTAAATGAGGTATTTGGTTATATGATGAAGACAAAGGAGACAATCTACATACAACAGTCAAAGATACCAGGAAGTGCTAACATAAAATAAAAATCTGTGTGAATTCAGCACCAAGAAACAGGTAGAAAATCTGAAAGTAGTTAAAAGGCTAGAAGAAAGTGAGGACTCACATAGAACTGGATTAGTTTAATTTAATGAGTAGAAAACAGGAATGACAGAGACTGTCTTAGATGACAATAATTATAGAACTGATGAAAGATATCAATTCTCAGATTCTGAAAGTCCAAGGAACACGAACTTAGATCCAAATAGATCTTCTTATGTAGATATATTGTTAATGAAACCATGTAACTATTGTTAGTAGATAACGGAAGAAATTGACTATATAAATAAATAAATGAAAAAATGGAAATGATTGAAGTCCTGACACCTAAATAAAGTCTTATTGGAACCGGAGTCATGCCAATTGTTTGTAAATTGTCTATGGCTGCTTTCACAGTGCTTTGGAGGAGTTTGGGTAGCCGAAATGGAAACCATATGGTGGAAAGATTTATTACACATCCTCTTCCTGAAAGCGTTTTCCTGCACTTGTAAAATATCAAAGCATAGAGAAGACATTGAGCTTTCAAAGCCACGATAAGTTAGTCCTAAAGCAAGTTGCTGTCTCAGTTCTCTTTACCAATGGTTTTCAAAGAAGTAGATGCCAAGCAAGGACCAACAGCACCATCACCCATAAACTTGTTGGAAATGAAACATCTTGAGCCCATGAATCTTTAGAAAGACAGGTTCAGATACATGCTAGAGTTTCATATCAGCTATCATTTAAAAAAATATTTTTGGAGCCATGATTTATAATATTGACAGTGTCAGGGTTCTTGCAAAAACAAACAAAATGATTTAAAGAGCAAACCCTCCTCCAACCTTCAACTTCCCTCCACCGTGTCCCTGGGGTCCCCCCCACACTTCACGTTCTCCCATCTCCCCTACAGTGATATACCATCTTACTGTTTTTAACTAATTTCCAACATCAGCCATTCTTGAACCTGGCTATACATTAAAGACGCCAGGAATTATGACTGGAAAAATGATCAATGCTGAGTATTTACCCCCACCAAATAGGTTTGGAATGGTACTGGGCACTGACATTTTTTGAACCCCAGATTGTTACTTCTCATGTTTGATCACTGGGGAAATGGGTGCAAAAGAAATCTGAGAACTCCCTAAACTTTTCCTGTTCAGTGGTCTTGATTACAAAGAATAATTAAGAGTAATTAAGAACGAAGGTTGAAGGAGGTCTGTCCTGCTAACGACATACTTGAACCACCGAAATAAACCAAATTATCTGCTTATCTTCCCTTCCTTTTACCCTCCTTCATATCTCTACTAGCTCATACTTGAAGAACTAGACGTGAAACAGGCAAACATTGCAATATATGTGAAGGCAAGCTTTACAAAGAGTCAGTTTTATGTAGACGATTTGGGATGACAAAGGTGTGAATAATGTCTAGTGATATCAACAGAATTAAAAGAAATGAGCACTCGCTTAGTTAAACCTCAAGTCTGAGGAGCATTGTACAATATAAGGACATTGTAGAAATGAGAAAAGGGGTCAGGAGTAGGGAGGACAGAACATTTATGTTCAAGTTCTTACAGATATGGGCTGGAAGACTGACATCTCTGTTTACCAGTTATAGCTAAACACATTAAGCACACACCCTGTTCAGAACCACAAACCCTGTTTGAATCCCCTTTCACACCCTACCTGATTGGCTGGAACAGAGTATACACCCTACTTTCCTCCAATTAAACATCCCTTTTCCACCTAAGAGGGCTGGCTATTTCCCCAAAGTGACTTGTGAAGGCTTCCACATGGGTGCTCTACTCAACCTTCTTTGTGGGTGCTCTACTTGCTCAGGATCTGACCTCACCAGCGACATCATCACCGATGACAAAGAACTCAGAAGGACACACTCCTGGCCACATGACCCTTCACTTTACTCATATGTGCCCTCTTTCTAGTGGCACAGCAAGGATAATCCTCCTTGCCTTGATAGATCACCACCCTTAGCTGGCACAGACAGAGAGACAGAGACTAGTAAAAGTGAAGGAAATAGGAGTTTATTGGGGAGTGCTTCTGGGCAGACCCGGCCAGCGCCTGGTGAGACTGGGATAGGACCAAGCCTTGGGATAGGCTAAGCAAGATTTTTTAAGTTGTCTTGGGTGGGAAAAGGGAACCGAGATCAGTGGAACTGGTAGACTTGGCCTGGCTCCTGTTATCCATAAGGGGTTGATGTGGAGCAGCACAGAATGTGGCCCCGGAGCCTCCTTGCCCAGTAGGGGCATGAGTCCTGTCTTCAGTGCTGGGAGTGAGGTGGCTCTGATTGGGGGTGTATCGCTATCTCGCCAGCCGATCACTATTTGGTCCTGGTCACCATTTTGTCCCAGCAAACCTCACACACCTGAGAACTTCTTAGCTTTTTAAATAACTTCTTAGCTTTTTAAAGGCGAAAGCTGTTAGGACAAGTGCTCCTTTAACATGATAGTGAAATTCAGGGAAATGGAAAAGGATCACTATCCTCATCTTTGACAAAATCCCACTTGCTGAGCATTTAGCTCCGTTTATTTTTACTTAAAATTCCAAAATAGCATAAATGTTGAACCACCATGAAAGCCAGTGGTTTTCATAGTAAGAAGACCATAGGTTGGTCACAATAATTTGTGTCTTCATGATTTATGGGCAAGAAATCTTCAACTCGAGTTGAGGGAGAAGTAAAACAATCAGCTGGATTTTTTTTAACTCTCACCAAGATATTTACACACTGGTGAAAACCACATTCTCATCTACTCTGAATTTCCACCAGTTCCCTTGAAGTATATCTGGTGGACATTATTACCATGCCACTGTGAGAATTTGTTTAAAGCTCACCACACACTTAGTGGAACCCCCAAATTTGGTTTCCCTTAGAAAGCTCAGATGAGGGAACTGAGAAAATATGATTGCCTTTTTTTTAAATTTTATCATAGCGCTGTGAGATATACAATTAAAAGATGTTCATACTTGGGCCTCAGTCATGCAGTGTTCCAGCACTCATCCCTCTACCAGTGCCCCATTCTCACCACCAATGTCCCACCAACAATGTGCCCCTATGACCATCATAGGCCAAGGCCCATGCCCCATTCCCCATCAGCCCCCCCGTTTGTTATAACTACAATGATCATTACAGTGTATATATGGGCAAGATCCTGGGAAGGACCTGGTCCTAAATTTGATTATTATCTAAGCCTGGTGCAGCTGTGCGTCTGGCCTGTTTCTTCTCCAGCGTTGCTGGTGGTGGTGGCTTTGGGGCTTATAGCCACACCCTCTGGGACATGGAGATGGAGGGGATGGAAGAAGGGGTCCCTGCTCCCCGCTCCAAGTCCAGTCAGCACAGCCACATAGCCCACGTGTCTGCTGACCCTAGTAGTAGAGGGATTGAAAGGGGAGGCAAAAACAAAACAATCAAAACAAAGAAGGTCATAAACTTCACCTCAGGGCAAGGGGAATCCAAGGCCTCCCCAGGGGGTTCCACACTAGGAATCAATCTTAGAATCAGAAGGCCACAAAAAGAGCCCAAAACATTATATTATACTGATTTATTTTGTCTGAGAAAGAGTTTGGGACAATTTGAAGTTGTGTGTCCCCTAAAGGCTATGCCTTACTCCATCAATATTGGGAAAGAACCAGTGTGGGGAGCAGGGTGACTAGACAGAACTTGAAGTGGGTAATGAGTGAGTTTCCTCACACAGGCTGGGAAGGCCCAACCTGGGAGTGGGCCTAGAGGAGAAGCGATGACCAACTTGCAGGTGATTTGTCCTCGGGAGACCAGGAACTTCCCTTGAAAGTTTCACTCAGAGCCTGTTCTCTCTGGAGCTTCACAAAGCCTTGAGGCTTGTAGTCAAGCTCTTGGGGTTTCCTTAGACTTTCTCAGAGCACTAGGGCATCTCCCAGGGATTTTATTAAGACCTAGAAGAAGACAGGTGCAGGCTGGGGGTGGGTTAGATCAAGGAACAGAAGCTCTGTAGATGGGACCACCTGAGAATTCCATTCTGGACTCTATTTCTTTACTCCGGGCCTGGCAGAATAATCTCCCCAAAGAGATCCTTTTCCCCTTCTTTTGGGTAGGACTCCTCTCGGCTGAGATCCTTTCTCTTTGGTGGGAGACATGGGCTCTCTTGTATGATCCAAGTTCTCACCAGAGCGAGAGTTCTTTCATTATATTGGATTATGGTGGTAAACTCGCAGACATGGGGCAGAGCTGCTACTGGCTCTCCCTGTGAACAGCCGCTCATGAGGTGCCCGGGAGGATGGTGGGTTCTAGCCCTGGCCCACCATCCCAGCAGAGCCTCGCAACAAGCCAGAAGACCCCCCCTCCATGAGGGCCTCCATTTTCCACATCCGGACTTCTCTCTCGCTCAGACCTCCACCCAGCAGACCAGCCTATCAGCGCCCGGCTCACGCAGGCCGCTTTGCGGCTGCGCCGGTTCATCAATAAATGCTGGACTTAGAGGTGCCTACAAGAGTATGCTGCCTGCACGGCAGAGCCTGGCAAGCTACCCATGTTGTATTTGATATATGCCAAATACCAGTAACAATTATAGACCTCATTCCGGAATGGATTGGGGCTCTTTATGTTCCTGGAGCAAGCAGATGCCTTGGGCTCTACTAGCATGAGATAGGACATATGGAGATGTTACTGGGGCCCGCTCGAGCAAATCAATGATGAACGGGAAGACAGTGATACAGTGAAAGAGATCCACATTATAACCCCAAGACTTATTAAATTGTTGGCCTCCATGGTAAAAGAACTCTGTAGATGTCATTGTATGGTGGATTTTGATATGGGTAGATATAATCACAATGTAATCAACAAGAGTTGCTAAAAGAGGAAAGACAAAGAGTCAATGAAAGAAGATGCAAGACGGAAGCAGAGGTGGGAATGATGTACTCCCCACACTACTTTTTTTTTTTTGGCCAACCTTGCCTGTATTCAGGGCTTACTCCTGGTTCTGCAGGAGTAGGAATTACTCATGGTGGGCTTAGGGAAGTGAACCTAGGTCAGCCTCACACAAGGCAAGTAAGTGCCTTACCCACTGTCGTATCTCTCCAGCCCAGGAATGATGTACTTTGAATATGGAGAAAGGATCCACAAATCAAATAATGCAGGGAGCCTTGAAAGTTCAGAAAGGTCAAGAAAGTTACTCCCTCCTGGAGCCCCCAGAAGGAGCACAGTCCTGCTGACACCTGATCTCTTTTGCCTACTGGAACTGATTTGAGGTTCTGGGCATCCTGAACTACACTGATGCTGTTTTAAGCCACTGTGGTTTCTTTTAGCTGTAAATTGGAAGCTAATACACGTTCCCCACCCCCACTGCCTCCAGTCCCGTATGAATGAAGCTTTTCTGTTACCTTCACCTCCTCATCTCACCCCAGCAAAGTGTTACTTTTAAATGCCGAAGCATTTCACTTTCCCCTTTATTATTATTATTTTTTCACTGTGTCCCAGGTCCTAAAAACAACAGCTTTGTTATTTGGGGCTGAAGCCATGTAGAGGGGACCACGATGCTTTGTTTGGAGAAATTGCAGTGGAGTGTTTGAGCACAATTTTGGAACGAAGGTAAAACTCTGCCAGTCCTAGCAGTGGTCAGGAGGCTAAGCTGTCAGGAGACTTCCTAGATGCTTTTACCCCTTCTCTCTCCCCCTTCGTTCCACACTCTTTATTCATTCATTCCTGCAGGTAACCGTGCATGTGTGCATTCAACTGACCCTGACCAATCACCTCCCAGGGCCAGATGTTGTACTGGAGAAAAGTACCGAAGAGACACGTTTGTTTCTGTGCAGCGGGGAGCAGACAGTTAAAGTGTGGTCAGTGTGTTCCGGTGTGGCTGCGGCCCACAGAAGTCTGATCTCTTCTGCCAAGAGCTGGTTTAAGTGGGCCTCGGGGACAACCTCGGAGAGGACAGGACCCTTGAGTTCAGGTCTGAGGGCAGGCAGGGTTCAGCAAGCAGGTGGGGAAGAAGAGTTAGGACAGAAAGTTAGTGCTGCAGCTGTGGACACTGGACATCCTGGAGTGGCTGTCCCGAGAGAGCCCACAGCAAAGCACGCAGGGACGAACAGAAAAGGAGAGACGCAGAGCAGGTGGTGTGCAGCCCTTGGGAGTCTATCAGCAATATTACGGGCATTATTGGTACAGTTAAAGCCTATTTTCCTATATGTGTGGACTATAAAATCACAGATCATTTGCTGCCTGATTGCGGATGGTTGTGAGACATATTGTTGCAAAAATGGCTTGACAGACTTCATTTCTGTATTCTTTGTGGGATGATTTAAAAGTTGGTGTGCGTGGAAAGGAAAGGTGGATAAACATGTTTATGCTGAGGACTATTGAACCCCACAAACCAATGCTATGACTTTTTCTTCCTTCCTTCCTTCCTTCCTTCCTTCCTTCCTTCCTTCCTTCCTTCCTTCCTTCCTTCCTTCCTTCCTTCCTTCCTTCCTTCCTTCCTTCCTTCCTTCCTTCCTTCCTTCCTTCCTTCCTTCCTTCCTTCCTTCCTTCCTTCCTTCCTTCCTTCCTTCCTTCCTTCCTTCCTTCCTTCCTTCCTTCCTTCCTTCCTTCCTTCCTTCCTTCCTTCCTTCCTTCCTCCTCCCACTCCTCCTTCTGCTTTGCCTAGAGCTTGACTAGGAAGGAGGAGGAGGAGGAGGAGGAGGAGGAGGAAGAGGAAAAGGTGGAAGTTCCTCTGTTTCTGGACCACACCCAGCAGTGGCCCTCCTGGCTGTGTGCTCATGAACGACTTTTGGGGACCATATGCAGTGATGAGTTAGTCACATACAAATCCTGACCCCCTGCACTATCACTCAGCCCCTGGGCACGTGTTAACTAGCTTACCTACCGATCTAGGCATTATTCACATTTTAATTCAGTCCACAAAGCCAGTGTAAGACTAATTTTAAAATGTTGACTTCTTGTCCTTGTCTCTGGATCACTCAGTAATTCTATTACTGCTCATGGCCTTATATCATGACCCTGGTGAGTGAAGCCAGGAGAGCCAAAGGCCCCTGTTTGGAAGAGTATAATAAGCCTAAGTAGTCTCCTCCTCTTTCCCTTAGTATGTACTGTTGCTAAAACGTCTTCAAAACAGAGCTTTAAGGAGAGAGGAGTGATTAATATAATTCATTATTTTGTAGACTTTATTATATTAGAAACAGAAAATTGTGAAAAGCTAGTCTAGAGATTGTGTTGTATTGGCTGGTTGTGGCTAAACCTTAGTTACCTGAATATAAAAATGAAATGGAAGGTGCACCTGTTTCTATTCACTGATCCACAGTGCTCTGGGTCAATCCTTTTTTACCAACCATGACAAAATGTTTCTTGGAATTGCACCAGCATGCTTTTCTTTAAAACCCAGATTGAACAAAATTTTTTTTTGGGGGGTTGATTTATCTGCAAACTTATCCAAAGGTATTGACTTTATTTCTAGTCATTTAAAAAAATATTTTAAGTATGTTAAAAATCTCACTATCTCATTCCCACAGCAGGATTTTTGTACAGGCTAATAAAATGTTTTCATTTAAAAAAACTGGACTGCTGCTATGTTTTTATAGGCAGCACGTCATTTTCAACAACATGCCTCTATTGGAGTGGAATATTTCCAAACATATATTTTCAAAATACTTTCTCTACATCCTGATTTACTCTTGCAAATCAGAAACACTGTTACTTCCAGTTAAAATATCATCTTCACCTTTATAGATTATATTTCTTTATTGCCTTACAAATATCTGCCAGTTAGCCAACCACTGACCACCATACACCACAGAAAGGATGAATTTGCAGCACTAGTTTTATACAAAAAGAAAAGTGTTTTCTAAATTGGGTTATCTTTTATGTAATTTAAATTTTAAAGTAATTTGGAATTGATAACTAGCAAACCTCTGTATGATGCTAACACAGAATTATTTAATGATATTCACAATTATTTCTCTTCTGTAACAGAATTAAAATTCTATGTTTCAAAGGAAATTTGCCTTTGTTTTCTCACTATATTTTGCATTGGAAGTTAGCTTCATCAATGTCATCTTCAAAAACTTGGTACCCCTAGTGACTACCCCCCCTTCCTCGTAATTTACTCAGGAAGGAAATTGTAAATGAAAGTCTTCTTCAACTCTATATGATTACTCTGTGTTATTTTTACATTCTAGTCAAATTGACTGCCACATCAAAGGTTATACCTAAACCATTTTCTCATAAAATATTTTCTTATTACTGAAGTCACTGTATCACTGTCTCTCCGTTCATCATCAATTTGCTTGAGTGGGCTCCAGTAATATCTCCATATGTCCTGTCTCATGCGAGTAGAGCCCACCTGAAGAATTTGCCATTGGTACTCATCAATACACTAGCTCGGCTCTTCACACACTACCTGTCCGAATACAAGGTACCCTCCCAATGGAAAACCAGCAGGACAGTTCTACTGTTCCAGAAGGGAGACATTCACGACATCGGCAACTATCGTCCCATCTGCCTGTTGTCCGTCATCTACAAGCTGTTTACACGAGTCATCCTGAACAGGATTGGTAGAACACAAGATGAAGGACAACCATGCAAGCAAGCTGGCTTCCGGAAAGGATTCAGCACAATCGACCATATCCACACAGTAACCAAGCTCATTGAGGTTTGTAGGGAGTACAAGATGCTGCTCTGTCTCACGTTCATTGATTTACAGAAAGCCTTTGATTCTGTGGAGACTGAAGCAGTCATCGAAGCCCTAGCCAAACAGGGTGTTCAAACCCAATACATCAAGATCCTTCGTGAGCTGTATTACGGATTCACCACCAGGATCTCACCATTCTACAAAGAAGTGATCACTGATGTCAAAAGAGGGGTTCGACAGGGTGATACCATTTCACCAAAACTCTTCAGCACCACTCTTGAGGAGAACATGCGACAATTAGAATGGGAAGGAATGGGAGTGAAGATAGATGGTCCACAACTACACCACCTCCGCTTCGCTGATGACATCGTTCTAATACCACCAAACATTAGCCAAGCGGCACAAATGCTGGCTGACTTTGACCGAGAATGTGGAAAGATAGGTCTATAGCTGAATCTGAAGAAAACTATGTTCATGAAAACTGAACTAATTCCTGAGGCCCCATTCACTCTCAATGGAACAAACATCTCTGAATGCAGCAGTTATGTGTACCTAGGTCGAGAAGTCAGCATGATGAACGACCTAAAACCTGAGCTGCGCAGGAGGAAGACAGCAGCATGGAATGCCTTCAAAGGCATCGAAGAAATAGCTAAAAGGACAAAGAACCTCTGGCTCGGGCACATCTCTTCGACTCCACCATTCTCCCTGCATTAACATACGCCTCAGAGACCTGGGCCCTATGAAAGTAGGATGAGAACGCTATTTGGGTCTCCCAGAGAGGAATGGAAAGAGCTATGCTTGGAATATCACGCCTCACTCAAGTGAGAGAAGGAATCCGGAGTTCTGACCTCCTTCGCTATTCCAGAATCAGGGATGCTGTCTCGTTTGCCAAGGCATCAAAAATCAGATGGGCTGGACATGTAATGCGATTTGGAGACAACCGCTGGACTAGAGCCGTTATCGACTGGATCCCACGGGATGTCAAAAGATCACGTGGCCTCCCACCTACAAGATGGTCAGACTTCCTTGTCAAGACCCTGAAGGAATGGTTTGAGGCTCTTCATATTCCTGAATCAACCAGATGCCATTGGGCTACATTGGCACGTGATAGGGTCCAATGGAAATGTTACTGGCACCTGCTCGAGCAAATCGATGAATAACGGGATTCAAGTGATCAAGTGATCTTTCTAATAACACCAAGCATTAGCCAAGCGGCACAAATGCTGGCTGACTTTGACCAAGAATGTGGAAAGATAGGTCTACAACTGAATCTCAACAAAACTATGTTCATGAAAAATGAACTAGTTCCAAAGGCCCTATTCACTCTCAATGGAACAAACATCTCTGAATGTAGCAGTTACATGTACCTATGTCGAGAAGTCAACATGATGAACGACCTAAAACCTGAACTGCACAGGAGGAAGAGAGCAGCATGGATTGCCTTCTAAAGCATCAAAGAAATAGCGAAAAAGACAAAGAACCTCCAGCTCTGGGTACATCTCTTCGACTCCACTGTTCTCCCTGTATTAACATCCTCAGAGACCTGGGCCCTATGAAAGCAGGATAAGAATGCTACTTGGGTCTCCCAAAGAGGAATCGAAAGTGCTATGCTTGAAATAACACGCCTCACTGAAGTGAGAGAAGGAATCTGGAGTTCTGACCTCGTCGCTGTTCCAGAGTCAGGAGGTGCTGTCTCATTTGCCAAGGCATCGAAAATCAGATGGGCTGGACATGTAATGTGATTTGGAGACGACCGCTGGACTAGAGCCGTTACTGACTGGATCCCACGGACGTCAAAAGATCATGTGGCTGCCCACTTACAAGATGGTCAGACTTCTTCGCCAAGGCCATGAACAAATGGGTTGAGGCTCTTCGTATTCCTGAAACAACCAGATGCCATTGGGCAACACTGACACGTGATAGGGTCAAATGGAAATGTTACTGGAGCCCGCTCAAGGAAATCGATGAACAACAGGATGTCTAGTGATCTAGAGGCTTAGAAATGTTAGGAACATCTGAAATTTGACCAAACTCAAAGCCTCCAGTACTGCTTCATTTCTCCTGATTCTTGTTTCTTCAACTCTTCAGTGACATTTTCAAGACCTTTCCCAAAACTATCTGCTAACAGAGGTGTATGTTATGGCTTACTCACCAATAGGGATAATATAGATCATTCTATTGCTTTGGTCCCCACAACAAAGAAAATAAAATTCTTCTCTGTGGTATTCAGCTTTTCCTCCTTTACTATTACATAAAACTTCATTTATATAAGAAACTTCACGCGGTGCTTCTAAGTAGTCTAAGTAGTTATCAAAATTATTGTGGTTTTGATAAAGAACCGAATTGTTGAGTTCCTTTTAAGAGATGGAACCCCACACCAGATTGAGAAGGCAATAACTCTAGGCGATACAAAGAAATAGTAGGAATTTATATTCATCCTTTGACTAACACATTTATTTTTAAACAAGTAATATGGGCTTCATTCCAGGTTTGGTTGATAATCCAAAGGTGATAAGCATTTTGCATTAATTTCACACTAGATAGATGAAACAAACTCATGTTTCAATAGTCATTCCCTTTTTTTGGTTATTTTTAGCATTTTGCTGCCAGAACTGATTGGATTGTCATTGTTTGCCTCCTAATGTGACTGACAAAAGCATTGGCACAGGATAAAGGTTTTTGTGGTGGTTGAGCTCTGCTTGCAGTATGTTCCATTTACAGCCCACAATTTCTCTACAGGTACATTAAAAGCCTCTTTATAATTTATGGGGAGGCAGTTGGGTTTATTAAAACAAGGTAAACCTTAAACCTACATAACAACTTTACGTAATTTGAATTTTTTCCTCTCTCTTTAAACTCAAATGAATGCAGGGCCTGCAGTATGTAGAGGGTTCTCTACTCACCCCAATTCTCTTCCCTCTCACCCCAATTCACAAATTGAATGAGACCTGATGGTAGGACATAGGAGCCAAATACAGACACTAGTGTCCTTTCATATGCTGAATGGCTAAGCAATGCAGATTCATTCTTATTATTATCTGCCCTGAAAATGCTTTTCTAATATGCCTTTTCTCTTGCCAACAGATCATCCTGTTCCATCCCAAGTGTATGTTTGGAGGCCTTCATTCTTTTTTTTTAATTTTTATTAAAAATCCTGTAATTTACAAAGTTGTCCATTATACAGTTGCTTCAAGCATTAAGTTCCAACACCACCAGTGTGACTTTCCCCCCCACGGTTTCCCTCCTGATCCAAACCTGCCCCCTTAGGAGCATCACACATTTACTTTATATTGCTTATTCCAACAAAACTTTAAAAAATGGCAAATAGTGTAATCAGAAAATAAATCAGTAAGGGCCAATTTGTGAGTGACCTATGTAAATAAAAAAATAAGAAATTTAAGATCATTTAAGAAAAATTAAGATAATTAAGAAAAATTAAGATCATTTAATACAATATATTTCCATATAGAAGTTCTTATTTCCATATATAATGAGAATATTTCCTATTCTCGTTTCTGTATATAAATTTTCAACTCTGAAATCTAAGTAATATTGCATTAAATTTGATTTTGTACTTGGAGCTCATTATGATAATAATCATATCTCACCTTTCATTAATAAAATGTTTAAAGCAATTTATGTGTTAACATTTTTGGCGTTTATGTGAAATAGGTAAGGCCTACATATATAAATTTTCCCCCTACACTTTATATAAACACTGAGGTTTACAAAGTTGTTTATGATATTGTTACAGGCATTCAATAGTCCAACATCAACCCCACCACCATCACACCTTCCCTTCACCATTGTCTCTAATTCTCCAACCACTCCAAGCCTGCCCCTACCAGAGGGACCTCAGTAATTTATTTTATATTGCTTGCTATCAATAATTTTGTCAGGGGCGGGGTGGTGGGTGGCGGGTTTGGGTGGTGGGGGGGGGTGGGGGCCGCAGAGGTTTTGTGTGCGGGGCGTTATAGTGGGTTGGGTGTTTGGGGAGGAGTTGGGCGCTGATCGGGGCGGCTCGGATGCAAGAGAACAATCAAGAAATGTTTTCTTAGAAAAAAATTAGTGTAATTTGTTGTATCTCACCACGGAGACATTAAGTCTTTGTCTGAGGGATTGCTAAGATGCTGTTACAGGGTTAAACCTGTTTATATTTTGTTACTCAAGATTGGCTGCCCTCTACATTGCATCCCATCCAACCTGGAGTGCTCCTGCTGCTTTATCAATGTTGTACAGTTTGGAGATACCATCCCAGGAAACCCAGGATTTTTAATGGGGTGCTATGGCTAGAATTAAATTTTTAACTGGTGGCAGCTTGGGGGGTATGAACATGACTGCTGGCGCTTCCAGAAGTTCAGGGAGGTGGAGGGAGGTAGCCTATCCCAACCCCTGAGAAAACCTAGAGATTTCAGTCACAAAATCCATATCCCTGAATTTTCACCAGATTAATTTCTTGGTGAGATTCCTGGCGATGATGGAGTCTGCCCTGGGGTATGGAGGCAAATTTGGAGTGCGGGAGTGACTGCTGGAGATCTGTTTGGGCAGGCACTGGGCTGACATGGCCCAGAAGGCCTTCATTCCTAACACAACCCATGACTCTGTTAAATAAATAGCAATATATCAATCATTCATTTCACAAAGACAGTCTGGTTACATAATCATCTAGCTCATTTTTCTCTTCATTTCTCCGCACAGTGATGGCATCTCTTAATCTACCTAGAAACTTAAGAGGCCGTGGAACAGAGCTGAGTGCAATAGAGTGTGTCATTTCCTTCTTGGCCATGAAACCTCCTGGGCAATTTCTCTCATGCTTCTCCCTCTGACAACATCTGCTTTATGATGTCAATGTCCAAGGAAACATTGGAAGCCAAGTGCTGGACCTGACAGAGTTTCCATCTCTTTGGTCCCTCCAATGAAGACTTAGAGCACATCCCCATCTCACCCTTCTATCACTGATTGTCGGGGAGCACCGCTGGGGTCCCCAACAGTGCCGGGAAGCGAAGTTCCCTTCTACCTCCGAAGCAGGCGAGGAATGGATGAAAACTCAGGAATCCGATGCAGTTTTAAAAGGGCTTTACTATTACAGGTTCCAATATACAATCCAAGAGCAGGGAAAACCTCTGAACTCTGCATTCCCAGCTAGGCCCCAGCTAGGTGCAGGCCAAGATGGCTGCCACCACGTGTTGAGGCCCAACAGAGAATGGAGAGGACGGAGAAGCAAAACACCAAGGGAAGTCGAAATGGCAAAAAGGGGGAAAAAAGAGAGCTTCTTTCTTCTTGCAGCTTATCTTATAGCCAGAAATCCGCCCAGACTCCCAGCCCAGCCCATTCTGGGCTGGGCTATCTAGAAATGAAAACAGGAAAATAGCTCTATAGAAATGTACAAGGACCCAGAGCTAATTCAAAGCCTCCCAGCAGAGCTGGGAGGAGCTGCAAGCCAAATGTAAACTTCTTCTGGAAGGGTCAAATGCCCTCAGGTAATTTCTCCCAGCACCTCCCCAAGTGTCTTTTTATATGTTAATGTCTTGAGCCAAGATGCGCCTGGAAAAACCTCCATAGGGTAGAGAAAGGGGCTCTTGGAGGAGTCCTGCAACAACTGATTACACTTAGCGTGACTGAGAAATAAAATTTCATTCTTTCATTGTGTCAATCTCCTAATATTAGGGGATTTCTATGTTTTAGTGGCATGTTATTTTCTCTGTATCCTGACTTGTTGTGAGAGATTTTGATGTATGTTCTCATGGACAAGTAAAAATGGACCTGTTCCTGAATTTAATAATGTAAGTAGACAAATCTGCAATTATTCATCATGTGAATTAGTCCAAAACCCAAGCACCCAGACATTCAGCACAATAAAGGTTTCAACAAAGAGAACCATCACTCTACCAGATGTGGTCGGAAATGTTTCATTGTCCAGCGGGGAGGACATTTGCCTTGCAGCAGCAGACCCGGGTTTGATCCCCGGCATCCCATACAGTTTCCTTGGTACAAGGTGGGGACACCTCGGGAAATAGGGAAGAAGGTAAATAAGAGAAAATGGGGCTGGGTGCAAAGTGTGTATCTATGAAGCCAGGCAACTACAGTGTGAATCTGCCAGTACAGTTCAAAGGTTAGAGGTTAAGGGACCAGAAGAACTGTGTGTGCATTCTAACTCTCCCACTTGTCATTTGTACTGACTTTGGCAAGGAAGCAATTAAGCTACTAGTGAGCTACTAGTGATCTGATAATGGGGTTTGTGACAGGGATCATGGAAAATGGGACTGAATATAATAGAGACACGGGGATGGTGTGAATTCATACAAAGGTGAATTCAGAAGGACTTCACTTAGGGGAAATATTCTTCCACTGGGTTAGTTCTGTGAAATTAAAAAGGCTATATACCAGGGTTGGAGTGACAGCATAGCAATTATGACTTTTGCTTTGCACACAACTGACCTGTGTTCCATCCTCAACATCCCATTGGTCCCCTGAGCACTGCTGGGAGTAATTCCAAAGTGCAAAGCCAGGAGTAACGTCTGAGCATCGCAGGGTGAGACCCAAAAAACAAAATATATATAAATAAATAAAATAAAAAGACTATGCACCTAAAAATACAATAAAACATGACTAAACCAAAAAATAAAAAGGAAAAGACAACATGAAGTTATAAACAAATGCTGTTTGAGATGTGAAAGTAAATCCAGAAATTTTGAAGACAAAGATGATGAAGGCAATAAGAAGTGGAATTTCAGTAGTGAAATAAATTGTTGGTGAAAGATTCCAAAGGAGAAAGGAGCAGACATGAGAAAGACATAGGTGGCTAGAGTCTGATATGTAGAGAGGAAGATACTTTTTTTTCCCTTTCTCTGAGATAAGAAGAGAATGAGAAGAAATGGTCAGGAAAGCTAGAGATAAACGCCATATATGGAATAGCAAAGTTGAGTTTGCTGATGGTGCATGGCCTTGACACTGCCTGAAAAGTTGGGAGTATGTTCATCTGCTTGGAGTAGAAGTGGGGCCAGAGAGCTCCACATAGGAAATAACCAACATTTAACACTCACCATCTCAAATTCCTGCTCACCAAGACATAAGACAGAGGACTCTGGGATTGGAGCTCCATGGAGGGAAATTTTTAAAAGCATCTTTTTTTATGGGTACTGTTGAATATCACGCCTCACTCAAGTGAAAGAAGGAATCCGGAGTTCTGACCTCCGTCACTGTTCCAGAGTCAGGGACGCTGTCTCGCTTGCCAAGGCATCGAAAATCAGATGGGCTGGACATGTAATGCGATTTGGAGACAACCGCTGCACTAGAGCCGTTACCGACTGGATCCCATGGGATGTCAAAAGATCACGTGGCGCCCATCTACAAGATGATCAGACTTCTTTGTCAAGACCCTGAAGGAATGGTTTGAGGCTCTTTGTATTCCTGAAACAACCAGATGCCATTGGGCTACACTGGCACGTGATAGGGTCAAATGGAAATATTACTGGCGCCTGCTCGAGCAAATCGACGAATAACGGGATGTCAAATGATCAAGTGACTGTTGAATGAACAACTTTCCTGACTGCTGGAGATTTACAAAATTAGCTGAAGGGCAACACACATAGTCTCGATGCCCTAAAAGAAATGGGTCAAAGGTCCAAATTGGCTTTCTTTGCTCTGATGTTTTTAGGTTTGGTCAACCCAAGGACATGGCACACCAAAGTGTTTGCCATGTTGGAATTTTCTCTCACTGGTTACAGTTCAGTTGCTGAAAAATTGGAAGCTGTAACTCAACTGTCCCCTGCCTCCAGCCAGAAAGGAAGGAAGGCTGGTGTGGGCACTCCTCAAAGTAAGCTCCCTCCCTCCTTACACCAACATACCTTTCAGGCCAGGGACCTTATTGACTTCTCATCTAAGCTACCCAGATGTTTCCTGCAACCCAATTTCGTGAGCGGATGGGATTAAAGAGAGAGGAAGATGCATTGTGGGAAAGACATTCTCAGAGACGTTCCTAACTAACTGATGAAGCGAATCTTTAGCCAAAATCAAGTTTGAGCAACTCAACTTGGAAGCTCTTAAGATTGAAGACCTCCTGCTGGGGAAGTCACCACCAGAAGGTGCTGGTCATATGAGAATCTTCCTAATGAAGCAAAAGCCTTGTTTATTCTCCCTGATGGATGTAATTGATGTGATATGTCTATGAATCATTTATTTATATTTTTACCCTCTTCTCGGCATAAAAAACTAAACAGATGGAAGAATCTCACTTAAAGGTTGTCTTATTACTCCTGGCAGTCTTTGGCTCCAGACCAACTGCTTAGCCTCTTTCCCTGGCTAGAAATAATGCCTGGAAGTGTTTACACCACTTTCGTATTTGCAGAGGGTAAGAGGGACCACATTTCCCCCCATTTGTTCTCTTCATCAACGTCTTCTTTGGAGCTCCAGTACAAAGAGGGTTTATTGAGGTTCTGAACCTCACTCAGAAAAGTATTTGAATGCTGTTCTTCTTGTTGACTTTAGTAGTGGATTTGAGAATGCCTTCATGCCTATATTCTAGTTATAATTTTGAGTTCTTTGTTATAAAGTTGGACATAGATGAAATATCTATGGTGAATGCAGCTGGAAACAAGGGCAGCAAAGAGAGGGGACAGATGGGAGGTGGGCACAGGCCCAGACGCTGCCAGCTCCTCACCTGCTTCTCAAAGGAGTTTTTTAAAAATGTGAATTTAGAGGACTGTGTAGAGAGGTCTATAGCTGTTATTAAGCATCTATAGCTACTCTCAAGACAATTAACTTCTTCAAAATTTCATTCAGACTCAGCATCCAGAATCAGTAAACTTACTGTTGAACATGGAGTTGATACCTAGAAATAATAGCAAATAAGGGGGACAAAAAAATAAGGCAAAGGGATATAATTGGGTCAAGAAGACGTTGATAAACCTAGGTGTGGGCTAGTTTAGTTATAGGACATGATCTATAATGGGACCCAACTCAAAAGTTCTTACTCCCTTCTCTGATATTCGCCTTTTAGCTGAAAATGCAGGATGCTCTTCCCATTTCTTTATCATCTTCTGACACCAGTGATGAGGAAAGTAGTACCATGGTAGCACATGCCCCTAGGGACACACCTTCTCATCCTGATATTTATTAGAATGTCCTTTTCATTCCACATATCTCAGCCCAGTGGTGGAAGGTGCTCCACTTTTCATCTTCCCAGACCACCAAATACTTGATTCATACTACATCAAAATATACCAACTTGCTGTGTCTTTTCCTTATCAGGCTCTCTCTTGCTGATATTTGCTTTATTTGTAATTTTTTGAGACAGATTAGCACATCAACTTATAATTTGGCAACCATTAAAATGAAAATACTCAATTTTCTCACTTTCTCTCAACCAACCCCAGATTGAGATCACCATTCAACAAAACTCAGCAAATATTTGAATCCAGCTATGCAGTACAAGTTATGCCAGAAATAAGAGCTATGACTTCCAGGTCATATTCTCGCCAAGGTGTTTATCCTACCCTGCTTCTCTTTGTCCTGAGGATGCGGAGTGTCTGGGTAGAAGGTAATCACAGTCCCTTCAGTGTGGCAAACTGCAGGGAATCTCCCTTCACTGTCTTAACTCTATAATTTCTCCCTTGAACTTATCAAAGTTCTCTCTACTCTCATGGTTTTCAAATGGTGATGCCATTTTAGAAATGTGTGTGATATTTTAATTTTGGGGTCAGGGATATCCTTCTGAGGTTTGTCTTGGTGGGTCCCACTAGCACATAAGGTCTCACCACGTCAAGTTGGTCATGTGTTATCCTCTGTCTCACTTGAGTTTTCAGATGTCCTACCAGAGCTTCCTGGAGGTTAAATTTGTTCTGTTTTTATGTAAAAACACAAACTATTTGGGGGAAGTTTTAAAAAATATACCACATTGTGGAAGAAAAGAGACTCTCAAAGTAAAAGCTTTACTTTGTTTTCTAAGATTGAATCACCATTCTGAGCACCAAACACCAAGGGCAGTGCCTACGGTATCTGAGCCTGCAGTTCATCTTGCCCATGGCAGACTGCATTCTCTCTGTTGCTTAGGCAGGGGGTCTGCACCAAAGTCCAAGAGATCAATTTAGGAACTTTGATTGGTACCTAATTCCTTCCATGGAGTGTCTCTTAAGAAATATATACTATTTAGTGATTAAAAAACACTTTTGACTTATTTTAGGGTAGATATTAAATATTATGTTAATTACATTATGATAATTAACTATTATCTTAAATTTAAAAAAAATAGAATGCATGTAGGGAGTTATTAGTGTTAATTTTTCTTATGGGCAGAGCTGTATCAAAATTCTTATGTTGAAGTCAATCCACAGGTCTTTAGAGAAATAATAAAATTAACAGATGGTTTTTAGAGTGGACTTAAACCAAATAAGACCGGTGTCCTTGTTGAAAGGGAAATCTGGATATAAAGACACCTGTAGCGGGAACACAGGGAAGATGATGGAAGGAAACAAGAAAAATTATGGCCATCTACAAGCATGAGAGGTCAAGTGTATCCTCCTGGACAGACGCTCAGGGAGGAGCTGACCCTGCCAACAGCTTTTCTTTTCTTTTTCCTTTCTTTCATTTTAAGTCTACAGAACTGAGACAACAAATTCCTAGTTGTTGAGCCAGTCTACGCGTCCTTATTACGGCCCGCCTATTAAAGAATGCAGCTTCATTCCAGAAAAGTACAGGAGTGTGAGACATTGTAAAAACAGGACATTGAATTTGACAGGGTTGCAAATAATGGTTTGAGTCAGTCTATCCAACAGAGCTGCTGAATAAGACCCCAAACAGCATGGACAATACAGAAAGTGGACTTGGTTTGGCAAAGGCAGTACCATAATGGGTAATTTCAGTGTCAAAAATAATCAAAGTATTAAATACCTAGAGAAAGAAAAGTAAACCTCTAACTTTGAAGACTTCCTGCACTTGAGCTGAACTGACCACAAAGCAATTAAAGTTTAAAAAAAGAGGGGCCGGAGCGATAGTCCAGCGGTAGGGCATTTGCCTTGCAAGCAGCCGGCCTGTGTTGGCCCGGGGTTCGATCCCGGCATCCCATATGGTCCCCCGAGCACTGCCAGGAATAATTCCTGAGCAAAGAGCCAGGAGTAACCCCTGAGCATCGCCGGGTGTGACTCAAAAAGCAAACTAAATAAACAAACAAATAAATAAATAAATAAATAAATAAATAAATAAATAAATAAATAAATAAAAAAGAAAAAGAAAGAAAACCTTTGATTTTATACTTGGAGAAAGCCCTTAAAACTTTTCTTGTTATAGACAAATAGCTACACTTTTATTCGTATGGCTTTCAGTTTTTGAGGCACTTCGTGTACTTTATTCCTTTTAATAGTCCCAAGAGCTAAGCTGGGCCAGAGTAAAGCTGGTGGCAAAGCACATGACTAGTATGTGTGAGAACTGGGTTCAATGGCTAAAAATGTCAAAAGAAAAAAAAAACTCGGTGAATAAAAGTTAAAAAAAACCTCTCTAAGAGCTAGACTGAGCAGATGAACTTATTCCCACTTTAAAAAAAATTTATGCCTAAACTGATTTGCTCAAGAGCATGTAATATTAATTTTTATTTAAATTATCTTGATTGTAAGAAATAGACAAAACTTGAGTAAGTTAGATATAAATATTTCATTGTTGACTATCTCTCTACCTTTGACCTCTATCAAGAGATTCCTTGGCCTGATGACCAAAGCCAGCAACAGACTATCAGAAGACCAGAGTCGCCTCTCTAGGATTAGCTCTTATTTGAGATTGAGTCTTCATCCATGAAGCTGCTATATAGATGACCATCAGCTCTTCTCCAAGAAGGATTCTCTCATCAAATTTTAAATGGCCAAGTGAGAGGATGTGATTGATCTCAGGAGTCTAAATCTATTCTAACCAGTTATGACCAAGATAGTCAATCACAGAGTATCAGCATAGTGCACAGGGACCCAATTTATAGAGAAACAGTTTCTAGAGAGACATCATCAGTTTAGCTCAACAAGACCCCAGGATTTCCACCCTAGAATGCACAACACAAATTCAGCTTACAGAGAACCAAATTTTGCCCTGGGTGGGTCCAGAGCAATAGTAAAGTGGGCAAGGCATTTGCTGAATTCGATACCAGCATCCCATATTGTCTCCTGAGCACCGCCAGGGAGTAATTCCTGAGCGGTTATTCCATGAGCATCAATGGGTGTGGCTCATAAGGCAAAAAACAAAAAAAAAAGGCTAAGGTTTGAATGACAAAAATGTTTTAATAAACTAAATAAATATGACTCTGGGTAAGGGGACAGAGGACGAGGCAGATATTCTCTCCACACTAGAAGCAACTGGAAGCCACGTCCAGCTAACAGCAGTCTGCTGTCTTTCCAACATGATTCCTTTTCTTCCCAGTTTCCTATATTTGCTCCATTTCCAGTCTTCCTTTGGAAAAGATGCAGCATGTAATCAAATTGAAGTAGTGGAATGTGGATAAAGAATGGTTGAAAACATTTCCCTTTTTTTTCTGATTCTCTTCCCTCTCATCCTTTTACTGACACGAAGTAGATGAACCGTGGGGAGTTTCTGTAGACAGAACTTGGAAGAGTAACAACACGGAAAGGGCCTGGACTTCTTAGTCTCTAAGTCACTTAGGAGAGAGATGTGCTGATATATCAGGAATATTTGGGGGTTTTAGGAAAGCAGGAAACTTCTATAGACTTTGCGTTACCATAATTCCAGATTTGGATTCTACAGCAACTAATGCAATTTGAAGGCATGTTGTCCAGTGTTTTCAAACATCAAGGCATGTTCAAGCCTTCTTCATTCCAGCAGAATTATTCCTTCCCAATTCCGCATCACAGTCAATATTCATTGTATAAAGGAGTGGGGACCAGAGATGGGGTTATAATAGATGATTTCAATCAGGAGACTGAGTAGTACATCTGGCCTGCTAACTCTTCATCTTTTGCTTATGGTTAGTTCCTTTTAGTGGGGGTCTGGGCAGAGGTGGGCACTGCAGGTATGGGCTACTGGTAGACTTCTTTCTACCGCACGAATTCACCTCTCCAAGTGCTATCTGGGCTGGGGAACATCCGATACCTGAATGGGTTCATCAGTTTCTCAATTCTGGGGATTTGGAATGTGAGTGAAAGCAAGAGAGACAAATAATAATTCACCGGATAACCGCAAAGGAAAAGTTTATTAACTCCTGTAGCTGGTATCAGCTTAGAGCAACCTAGTACCGTGAGTTCTCGAGCTGAGTACTCAGTACTTCCCTGGGTTACATGAGAAGGTAAGTGGCCTTCCAACAAGTTACCCTTTATACTTACATTTAAAAACATACAATTTTACAACCAGAATAACTCTCGCTGGTGAAGGTTTTGTTCTAGAAGGGATTACTGATGGCCACAGTACCAGAACAGAAGTTCTCCAACAATCTGCTCTTTCACTCCTTTAAAGAGAATTTATTGAGCTTTGACTCAGTGATCTTCTTCTACAAGGATAACACAGTCCAGTATATTGTGCTAGATGCTGACAATTGAGTGACTAATCTAATCTCTACTGTCTTGATGTTGACAGTTTAGACAGGAAAGCAGAATTAATCAGAATGTCCCACTCACGAAGCCGTGGTTACAAATTATATCAAGGATGCTAGAGGCAAATATTAAGGTACATGAAAGAATAGTGCAAAGGATTGGACCTAAGATTTGAGATTTGGAGAAATGAAATTTGGGCTGATTCCTAAATACTGAACAAGTGTTAATTCACAGAAAAAAAACAATCCTAACACAAATATTTATAGAACCTACACCGGGAGCTGAAATAGAAGTATGTAAGAGCCACCCCCAAATATTTTATTTGAATGAAACGTAAAGGGTGCCTCAAGGTAGATGCCATTTCTATTGAATCATAAAGAAATTTTAAAATGGTTTGCACAGAAAGGAAAGAAAGGAAGGGCATTCCGAGCGAGAGGCAACACGTGTGCAGGGGCATGCATGATCAGGAGTCAGACACATAACTGTTGTGCTAGAGCATTTAAGAAAGCGTGTTTGCTTTTTTGTAAGTTCTCCAAGGACGATGTGCTTTTATTTCTTCAAAAAATGTGTTGGATGTGTTTACTTGACATTTTGCTATCAAGTGTATTTGGCTCACTCCTCAACATATGCATTCCAAACTTACTGTGCATTTCAAGAGGAGGTTGGGCTGCAGAGTCAAGCAGCGCTGTTGCTTTTCGTAATCTCTTTTTTCAAAATTGATTCATTATTTTTTAGTATAACACCATGATATATACAATTATAAAGCTGTTCATGATTGGGTTTCAGTCCCCAGTCATCATCATCATCGTCTTCTTCTTCTCCTTCTCCTTCTCTTTCTTCTCCTCCTTTTCCTTCTCCTTCTTCTCTTTCTCCTTCTCTCTCCTTCTCCTTTCTCCTCCTCCCTCCTCATTCTCCTTCTCCTTCTCTTCCTCCTCCTCCATTCTTCTTCTGTTTCCTCTGCTTCCTCTACTTCTTCTAGCTTCTGCTTCTCCTTCTCCTCTCTCCCTTCCTATCTCTCCCCATGTCTTGCACACTGTGGCTTGCCATATATACATAAATAAAGCATGTTTGTAAAAAAACGTCAGTAAAGAAGTCGGAGGCCCAGTCATAGGGAGTCTCATGCAGATTGTGCTAAAGAGGGTGGACTTAATCCGTGGCAGCATTTCCAATAAAAGGAAATGATTGCAGGGAAGTGTTCCAGTGAGGTCTGTTCTTCAGAAGGAACATTCTTCTTAGGTATTATGAAGAATAGATTAACCCTGGTTGGAAGAATGGAAGCTGAGTGGGGGGAAAATTCTGAGCTATATGTTAATATTTACCATCTATTAAATGACCCACCGGAGCCTCAACGTCTGCTATAAGTAAAGCATTTGTGGGAGAAGAAAAACTGAAGCATCACTCCAAAGCTGCCTCTACCTGGCTCATTTTGGCCATCTTGGTGCCCAGGGAGTGGCTTGCTGCCGTGGCTTCCTGCAGCTCTTCCATGGTCCCCCTCTGGTCCCTCCTATATCCCCACTCTGAGCCCTCCTACACATTGCCAGCTAGTTGTGCTCCCTGGGACTCACAGCAGATCCCACTCCCCAACTCACATAGGTCCTTACTGGCTGCAGGGTGAAATCAAAACCCCTCTTCACAATTTCCAACCTCTTCTCTGTTTACTGGATACTGAATCTGCTCAGCACTTTACATATCTTATCTCCAACCTCTCCAACCTCTCCCCCAGCGCAGAGAAACGTTATAACATGCATCTCATTTTACAGCCTCAGACAGATTAAGCCACAAGAAGACCAAAACCCACAGCCTGATGAATTGTGGAACTAAATTTTGAGTCAGAATTGTCTAATGCCAAAACTTAATGCTTTTCCATTTAGACATGCAAACTCTCAACCGATTGACTTGTATTAGTTAGGTCATCAATCCCAAATGCTACAGTATAAATTTGCCACCTGTGCCTCAAGGTGTTGCAGGTGTGGCTGTGGTGCCCAGTGCGTTGGCAGGTGGCAGACAGGAAGCAGACTTGTCTACACCCAGGGCTCTTCCCCTGGGCCCTGGTTGGTTGATGGTCTGACATAGAAAAAGACTGGGCCCCCTGGGATGAACCTAGAGCCACTGCAGAGCCTGGCATGCTGCCCATGGTGTATTTGATATGCCAAAAACAGTAACAACAATGGACCTCATTCCCAATGAATGGAGACATTATTGGTGCCCGCTCAAGCAAATTGATGAACAATGGGAAGACAAGTGACAGTATAAATCCCACCACCCCAAGACCTGAGTCAAACCATTATTTATGTAAATTAGGAAAATTCTAAGACTTTTATTTCCCAAACCACAGCAAACAATTAAATTTTTTATTTTATATCTGTATGTTCTAAATACATATGTATATATGCACATGTATCACTGTATCACTGTCTTCCCATAGATCATCGATTTGCTTGAGGGGGCACCAATAAAATCTCAATACGTCCTGCCACATGTGAGATAGCCCAAGGGCACTTGCTCGCTCCAGGAACATAAAGAGCCTCAAACCATTCCATCAAGTCATGGGAATGAGGTCTATAATTGTTACTGGTATTTGGCATGTCAAATACAACACGGGTAGCTTGCCAGGCTCTGCCGTGGTAAATTTTTTATAAAATATATTTAAATAATTATAGACTTCCAAGTGCTTTCATATATTTAATCTCTTTTTCTCTGGATTGGGAAAAGTAAGGTCACACTCAGCAGTGTTCAGAGGTTGTCACTCCTGGCAGTTCTTAGCAGACAGACCACACATGCAGTGCTAGGGATCTAACCAGGGTTGGCCAAACTCAAAAAAAAAAAAAACCTCCCTTAACCCCTATCCTATCTATCAGATCCTCGGATATTTTTATTTTATTTATTTGTCTATTTCTTTATATGTGTATATATGTATATATATACATATGTGTGTATATAAACTGGTCCCTGATATTACTTGGATAAACTAGAATTTAGTGTATATCACTGATTCTGAACTAAGTCTACAATTAATTTTTTATTCTGCCTCTAAATAGGCTTAAAAGCCATGGAGTTATATTGCACAGCTTATTGGGTGGGGCAAGTGGGAAATGAGGCTAGAAATATTTTTGGGGCTTGATACATGAAAGACTCTGAAAACCCAGCCCAGAGATTGTTTTTTGAACCATTAGTGGGAAGTCTTACAGAACTTCAGAGTGCAGGACAAGTTCGGACACAGCCATTGATTGTTGAATGGTGGAGGTGTCTCTGAGAAATTCAATCCTCATCAATTCCCCCATGCAAACATCACAGGCTGTAATGTCACTGTAATGATAGATGAGTACAACCTGCTCACACACCTCAGCTAGACGGTGTAGCCTACTGGCTACCACCATTGTGTACAGGGTCTGTGATTAACTGAGTGTCTTTGACAGACCTATAAGTGGACAGTGGTGCCACGGGAAGACTTCCTTGACCATGGTGGTAAAGTAAAACTTCTCCAAATGTGGTTCCCCAATATCAAAGGGCTCAGAGTTCCCCAGGATTCTATTAACACACAGATTCCCAGGCCACAATTAGGTTCTCTGCAGACCAAACCCAGGGATTCACATTTTAACAACTTCTCAGAGTTTTCTATCCACTGGGATTAAAGAATCAGCAGAGTCTATGGCCATACTCCCTGAGTGAGCCCAATCTTGTCTGATCTCGGAAGCTAAGCAGGGTTGGGTCTGGTTAGTTGGATGGGTGTTAGAGGACAGGTTTAGCTATTCTGGGACTTTCGTTGTTTTTGCCCACTCCCAGCTTAATCTACTTAAGTCAAGGTTCATTCTAATGAGACTTCTCTTCTATGTAAACACTGCTAGAGGGTGTGGCAGTTACAGAAGTCACCTTGATTGAATAACTTCTGACTTAAACATCTACTAAGACTTCTATGTTTTCTGGATTGGGCACAGTTCCTCTTTATACCCACTGCACCCAGCGTGGGACAGTTAGAATTTACCAGGAGACTATCACCCTGGCTACGCTGAGACTATAGGAAGACTATAGGAAGGATCATACTAGTTTGCTCTAAGCAGGCGAGTGACCCTTTCAGTACACGAGAACAAGATACTCAGAATCACCCTGGTGCAGATAATAATAAGAAGGACCTTGTGGGTACCATCTAGATTACATGAAGCTCATGAAGTTAAGATGTATTACTTTATATAAGCCCTCTCTCTCCCTCAGTGTTTTACATAAGAGATAATCTCCCTTAGTCCTTGGCATAACCTTTGTTTATACCTGTAATAAGGTGTGACACTACATTCTGTTTAGAGTTCTTTGTTGACATGCCCCTCCCGATTGGATTACTTTGGTGTATATAAGGGGGCTGACTTGAGGCCGTTTCACCTTTTGCCTTTTGGTTCCTCAGCCTTCAGCTTTTGGCTCCTGCGGCGCTTTTGGCTTTTGGCTTTTTTGCTTTTGCTCTTTGGCCTTTTGCTCCTTCTGGGTAGGACTCAGCTCGGGTGAGATCCTCTCTCTCTTTGGTGGGAGACTTAGGCTCTTTTGTATGGTCTAAGTTTGGACCAGAGCTAGAGTTTGTTCATTATATTGGAGTGCTGTGGAAGAGCTTTTGTACTATTAAAAGCCATTTTTGGAACTGCGCCGGACTCGTGAGTTTTTCATCTGTTCTCGGCGTCCTCGGAGGTAGAAGAGAATCTCTGTCCTGACACTGTCGGGGACCCGCGGCGTTCCCGACAGATGGGGAATCATAAGATTATGGAAGCCAAGTTGCGAGTCTGCTGATGCTTTCCAGAAGGGTATTAGGAAGCAGATGAGCTGGAGCAGAGGAGAGGAAGGAAGGAAGGGAAGAGAGGGGCCAGGCCAGAGGGAGGGAGAAAGGGGTTCTAGAATGGGTCAGTGGTTAGACAAGAACTGAAAAACCAGCATCAGCGGAATGGGGAAAAATGTCTTAGTTCTGACCCAAGTAACCTGGAAGGGTGATAGGGTCACGGACAGCAATGAGCAATTTTTGGCCCACTCTGGATACAGAGGCACTGATCAGCCATCCTAGCTGGCAGTGCCTTTTAGGCTCCCTCTCTGTGGCCTTGAAAATCGACACTAACTGACTTGTTTGGAAATGATGAGAAGCTAATGAGGTTCGGGTCAGTGGATGGGTCTTCGGGGAGTCTATTAGCTCTCCCTGGTTGTGTCCGCAGAGGTCACCCAGGCTTAACAGCCATCTGCAGATACAGGCCATTAGTCTCACGAAGGTGGGAGAGAGCTGGTGGGAGGGATAGAAAGGGTGTCTGGAGGTGTAGCCTTGCCAGAGGAAAACCAGCTCCATGTGCCTGTCCAGCCTGGGCTCCACCATCTCCCCAGCTGCACCCCAATCTGATCCCCCTCCACCCTTTTCTGGGGCTCTGGTAGGTCCCTCTATGCCTACAACTCTCAAAATCAGCTTCAAAACTGCCAGGCTGCTGTTTCAACCCAGCCAGTTACATTTGACGGAAAGAGTGGGGGGAGGGCCCAAACCTGGGAGTGATTTCAAGGACACGTTTTTGAGACCAAAGCAGACCTTACTGAGTTGATCTCTCTGTAGATCCAAAGACACACATAGGCTCTTTCATCTGAACAGGCAGGAGTTGGGGGAGGGGGAGGGAGCTGGGCTGAAACCCTGAACCATCAGCTTTGCTGAAGTACAGGCATTTTCTTGTTTAGCTCCCAGTAGGCCCAGCCTGGGGACGGGGATCATCTGGGAAACACCACAGCCAGAAATACAACCAGAGGTCTTCCAGGAAATGCAATCGCGCCTGGACTTGGGCCAATGATCACAGACCTGGTAGCGTCATCCAAGGGCCATGACGTGTTCGCTGTCAGCGAGGTCCACGCTGAGCATCTTCAGAGGTCACAGATGGGGAGAAGCAGCAAATAGCAGCTGCTCCTGACTTTCAGGAATGGAGCCACAGGGCCTGGGTTCTCTTTTTTTCTGTTGACCTCAAGGAGCCAGTTTTATTTTGTATTTTTGAATCACCATAAGATAGACCATTACAAAGCTGTTGCTGACTGGGTTTCAGTCATACCAACACCCATGGGTGTTGGATGTTCCAACACCCATCCTCAAGCAGTGTACATTCCCCAGCGCCAAGGTGCCCTGTTTCCCTCAACCATCCCCTACCCCAAACTGCCTCTATGGAAGGTACTTTCCTCCCTCCCCCACCACCCCTCTCTCTCTCTTTCTTTCTCTCCTCCCCCTCTCTCCTTTTGCTCATTTGTGGTTTGCAATACCGCTGTGTATATCCCTTTACTTATTTTCAATCCCCAGTTTGAGTCTAGCTTTACCATTTCTAACTATTATTGTAAAACTGGTCCCTTCTCTATCTTACCTGCCCTCTGCCCACTGCCCACCCCAAACACACACAGTTGTGGTAGATTCCAACCATTGAAGCGTCTACCTGGCCCCTGTTTTCCCTGGCCTTAGATATTAGTCTCGTGGTATTTATATTTTTAATTTTTTTTAATTTTTTTTTTTTTTTTTGCTTTTTTGGGTCACACCAGCAATGCTCAGGGGTTACTCGGCTCTGCACTCAGGAATTACTCCTGGCGGTGCTTGGGGAACCATATGGGATGTTGGGAATCGAACCGGGCCAGCACAGGCGCGTGCAAGGCAAACGCCCTACCCGCTGGGCTTCGCTCCGGCCCATGTATTTATATTTCTTAAGGCCCAACAAATGTCCTCGAAATTACTCCCGCCCTTAAGAAAAGTCAACCCAGTCTATGAAGCCTTGAGGCTGTCTAGGTGAAGGGCTTTTCAACTTTACCTGTCTGACTCGGGGAGTCTGGGAGCTGCACAGGATTCTGTGGTCTCCCAGATATCTTCCTTACCATTGGCTAAGTCCAACTCTTAGGGGCCTGGAGGGACCCTCGAGGATCTTTATCCACAGGCAGAGCATTCTGGGCACAGATAAGAGCAAAGTGGAGTTTCCCTGTATAAATTCTAGGGTTTTGCCTGTCTCTTGAAGTGCCCTCCTCAGACCAGTGTCCCTGGAAAGAGTGTAGAGTTCAGGCAAACTGCACGATCATAGAGCACAGAGCTGTCAGGGTGGGCCTGGGGGAGACACCTGGAGACTGTTCAGGCAGACACATGCAGGCATTTCTTTCCGCCAGAATGGCTAAAAGCAAGTCCCACGTACTGGGGACTTCCCAAAGCCTCTCCAGTTCCGGAAGAAGATTTCTGGGAAGCCTTCTAGAAGAATAAGGTCAAAGAGCCCAAAGTTAGAGTTCCTCTGCACAGCACTCTCTGACTTGTAGCTGGACATCATCTTCTGGGGTCCCTCTGAGCCTGGGTCCCAATCTCCTCTTCTTTAAGGGATGTGTCAGATTAGATTAGGGTCTGTCCCTCCATTTCCTGCCCCACTCCATATGGCTTCATTACCTTAGGTGCCTCTTTAAAGACCCACCCTCCCTCCCTGTTTCTTGACATCAACCCCAAGAGCACAAAAGATCCATTTGACTAGATATCTGGAAACCTATAATCACAGTGGCACCAAGGACATCAGCCAAGATCAGAAAAAATCCAAGTGTCCAATGATAGATGAAAAGATAAAACAGCTGTGACACCTAATGGAGTACTATACAACTGTATGAAGAGATGAAATCTAGCACCCAGGACAGAAAACTACTATGCAGCTGTACAAGGGATGAAATCTAGCACCCAGGGCAGAGGAGTACTAGGAGTACTATGCAGTTGTACAAAGATATGAACTTTGTGTGTGTGTGTGTGTGAGAGAGAGAGAGAGAGACAGAGAGAGAAGACAGAGGAGAGAGAGAGAGAGAGCCTTGCTAAGGGAAACTCTCAGGTGCAGGTAAAGAGATGGAGTGAGTTTCCCAGAAAAGATCTGGAACCCCTCACTGGTCTTGCTCTGGAGCCTGTACCAGGGACTCAGAGTCCAGGCTCAACGCTCAGAGGCGAGACAGCGGAACACAGGCTGTTCTCGGGCTCAAGCGCTCCTTCAACACCTCAACTCCAGCCTGGCCCCATTTGCTGGCAGGCCCCAAGCTTGCTCTCTACTGTCAGCATTATGCTTTCCAGGAATCTTCTGTTTCTCAAAGTGTTTTTGCCAAAATGTGATGTTTGCAAGTTCCTGTAGCCCATCTCCCTCCCCACAGACAACTGATGAAACCTTATATTCCAGCCCAAGTAGTCTCAGCCCCCATCATCTTCTTGCTACCCAGCTCACCCTCGGATCTGGCTGCAGTCCAGAAATCCCAGAGGCAGAAGACAGGCCCATCTGTCTCCAGTGTTTAAGACATGGGGCTGAGAGTGGGGGGCTAGTCTCTGCCCAGAACAGATGACCCGCTGGCAGATACTCCTGGGGGGCTCCAACACCTCGGGGCAGCCCCTCCATTTTGACAAATGGCAAAGATCTGAGTGTGTTTTGACATGTATTAAAGGCCAGAGGTTTTTCTAAATTATTTGATTAAGACTAAGTCCTTCCTTCCTTTTACTTCTTTTCCTTTCTTCCCTCTCTTCCCTTCCTTCCTCTCTTCCATCTTTCATTTCTTTCTTTCTTTCTTTCTTTCTTTCTTCCTTCCTTCCTTCATTCATTCCTTCTTTCCTTTCTTTCTTTCTTTCTGGTTTCTTTCTTTCTTTCTTTCTTTCTTTCTTTCTTTCTTTCTTTCTTTCTTTCTTTCTTTCTTTTCTTTCTTTCTTCCTTCCTTCCTTCTTTCTTTCTTTCTTCCTTCCTTCTTTCCTTCTTTCTTTCTTCCTTCTTTCTTTCTTTCTTTCTTTCTTTCTTTCTGGTTTTTCTTTCTTTCTTTCTTTCTTTCTTTCTTTCTTTCTTTCTTTCTTTCTTTCTTTCTTTCTTTCTTTCTTTCTTTCTTTCTTTCTTTCTCTCTTTCTTTCTTTCTTTCTTTTCTTTCTTTCTTTCTTTCTTTCTTTCTTTCTTTCTTTCTTTCTTTCTTTCTTTCTTTCTTTCTTTTCTTTCTTTCTTTCTTCTTTTCTCTCTCTTTCATCTAGAGCTACTTAGGGTTGACTCCACATTCAGGACCATTCCAAAAAGACCTTCAAACTCCTGATGCTTGGACCATTTGTCTTTGTCTCCTCCTGCCAACCCCTCAAAAGTGATGATCTTTCCTCAGAGGAGACTCTGTCACAGTCCCCACCCAACTCGGAGGCATAGGACATTAGAGAAAAAGGCTGATTTTTTCCTAGCGTGCCAAGAGACGGAGTGCTGAGAGAAATGAAGAACTAAAGGAAGAACTGGTTCCATGAATCCTTAATGCAAAAGCATACTTTTTTTTTGTTTTTTGCTTTTGGGTCCCACCGGCAATGTTCAGGGGTTTCTCTGGCTCTGCACTCAGGAATTACTCCCAGCGGTGCTCAGGGGACCATATGGGATGCCAGGATTTGAACCCGGGCGGCATAGTCAGTGGTGTACAAGGCAAACCCCTACCGCCCGGCTATCGCTCCGGCCTCAACAAAAGTATACTCTTAAGCCTCCTGAGTACCCTCAAGGGGTTTGAAGAAGCCCTCAGAAGATTCTAGAAAGTCAAAGGATGTGTCACTTTTTCTGACAACCGAGCCTAAGAGGAAAGCTGATATGTTTATTCTGGGTTAAAATTCTATTTCATTTTAAAAATAAAAACTGAAATTGAAAAGTCTTTTGAGTCCCATATAAAACTCATCAGGGAGATGGTGATAAAGGGATAGGCTAAGGTTATATTTATGGGGGGGTTCTTGTGAGCAAAGGGCTTTGGTTGTGAAGGATTATAGGTTTCCGCCTCTATCCATTTCACCCCTGAAAAAAAATGTGCTTCTAATATACTTTATTTTCCCCCTTTTTATTAAATATTTTATTATACCACCGTGAGATATACAATTACAATGCTGTTCATGTTTAGAGGTTTGGGTCACATAGTGTTCCAGCACCGCCCTCCACCAGTGCCCATTTCCCACCACCAATGTCCCCAATTCCCTCCCATAGCCTGCCTAAATGGCAGGTTCTTTATCTCTTTTTCTCTTTCCCTCTCTCTCTTTTCCTTCTCTTACACATTGTGGGTTGCACTACCTACACTTAAGGGCCATCCTGTGCATTATTTTTGCCTGTATTTAATGCTATCCATTTCACCCTGGAAAAAATATATGCTTCTAAATATACTTCAAGCTTCACAGCTAACCTTTACCAGCTAAAAGAAAATAGAGTAGAGTCCCTGGACAGTGCCTTCACCCTAGCCAGGAGAGCACAGTGGATAGAAACATGGCCTGGCAGTTGACAGATTTCAGAGGCGCTTGCAGGAAGGTGAGATCTCTGTTTGAAATATTTGCTGGAAGAGAAGGGACATAGAATGTAAACACTGAGGTCACGCGTTTGCTCACATTCCAACTCAGAGGCTCGAAGAAAAGATGCTTATTTTTCTCTAGAACTTCATCTGATGTTCCTCAGGAGCCCCCAGGTAAGTGTCACAGATAAGTTTACTGAAGTGGAGGATGTGCATTCCTGTAAGGAAGGAGGGGATGCTAAAGGAATCCTTGGTATGTTACTCTTGATATATGCAAATTGCCAAATTTGGTATTATCAAAGTTCTTCAGTTTAAAGACTTTCACTTTATGCAGGTAAGACATTTAGCTCTGAAAATGGTTTTGTCGATAAAGAAATCAATTCAGTAAACAAATTAATATGTTTACAAAGCATTGGAGTGCTTTTATTTTAAAGTGATATGGCATATTTTTAAGGAGACTACAAAATCTCTTCATTTGGGTAGTACAACGGATATTTGAGAACAGAATAATTTAGAATCAAATATCAAAGAAGATTATAAATTTTATACATTATGAACAATCATATTCACTAAACTTAGAACACATTCCTGTTTGGTAAAAACTGCCTTACCTACATTTAACCAGAACATTAAAACTATAGTTTTCTTTATTTTCTGTCCTCTTAATTTCTCTCTTATTTCTCTTCTTTTTTGGGTGAAGTATTAACAGGCATACATTACATTTGTTTTAGATAAACAATAGAATAACTTACTTTTGTTTGTTTGTTTGTTTTGGGTCATACCCACTAATGCTCAGGGTTACTCCTGGCTCTGCAATCAGGAGTTACTCCTGGCAGTGCTTGAGGGGAATTTCATATGGGAATGCTGGGGATCTAACCGTCGTCTGGTACATACAGGAGTATATGTTCTACCCACTGGACTACTGCTCCAGCCCGAATAATTTGACATTTGTGTACTCTGGAAAGATTACCAGGTCTATTTATCATCCTAACAATTTTCAAATTTGCAGCTATATTGATTACAGTCCCTCTGTTGCATAATATCTCCATGACTTGATTTTATAACTGGAAGTTTCTGCCTCTTCATCTATTTCACCTCCTCCCATGTAGTATTCTTAACTGTATTGTGATTTTTTCTTCAACCAACAACATTAAAAAATGTTTTTATCATACCACCATGGGGTATACAATTACAAAGATGTTCATGTTTGGGTTTCAGTCATACAGGGCATTGATTACAGGCAAAAAATACACATGCTACTTCTAAATGTATGTATTGCAGTCACAATGTGTTAGAAAAGGAAGAGAGAGAGAAATAGAAGAAAGAAGGAAAATAGATAAGAACCTGCCATAGAGGCAGGCTAAGGAAGGAGAGGGGAATCAGGGACATGGTGGTGGGATATGGGCACTGGTGGAGGGATGGGATCTCAAACTCTGTATGACCAAAAATCAAACATGAACATCTTGTAATTTATATCTCATGATGGTATAATAATATGAAATTTAAAAAAATTAAAAGATCCAAAGTCAGGTTTCACTGTAGCTCTTTATAATATAGGTAACATATTTTCATCAAAAAATAAGAATATTTAGAACTTGAAATAGTGAAAATTTATACTTATTAGCTATTGGATTTATCTGATGATAAACTGTTACTTAAATTTTCCATTATCATAGTACAATAGTATTTCCCCCATCTTCCAAGAATATCATTCTGAGGTAGTCAATCAAATAGTCTAGTATTGGCTCCCAATGTATCTGGTATCTTCTCTTTGTACTTCCACAAAACCTGTGGAAGAGGCGATTAGTTCCATTTTTTCAAGTATAAACATACATTTGAGTCATTTGAAGGAAGCAAAGTTATTATGGAATAAGATCACGACTTACATGATACTTTAAAGTCAGGTAAGTAAGGACTCTACCTGCGGCAGAGCCTGGCAAAGCTACCCGTGTCATATTTGATGCCAGATACCAGGTAACAATTATAGACCCCCTCGTTTCTCATGACCTGATGGAATGGATTTGAGGCTCTTTATGTTCCTGGAGCAAGCAGGTGTACTGGGCTCTACTTGCATGAGACAGGTCATATGGAATATTACTGGTGCCTGCTCGGGAGCAAATCGATGAGCGGGAAGACAGTGACAGTGAAGTAAGGACTATCTTTCCAAAATTTGAAAAAATGTTATAGTCTATTTACATTTACCTTTTTTTGAAAGGGCTTGTACAAATATATTACATATAGTACTTAAAAACAAAATTATCGTGCTCCTTCGACCCTTTATATACTAAATTGGAGCGATACAGAGAAGATTAGCATGGCCCGGCGCAAGGATGACAAGCAAATTCGTGAAGCGTTCCATATTTTTAACTTCATGGACTCAAAGCCAACTTTAAAGAAGGACTGAAGGGTCTACTGTAATCTGACCAAACCCATAAGCACAACAAGCACAAACAGAAAGATGGCACAAAATCCGATGACAATAATCTCTCTCAATGTCAATGGTCTAAATGCACCAATTAAGAGACACAGGTAACAAAATGGATTAAAAAATTGGACCCAACATTCTGCTGTCTACAAGAAACATCTGAATAATCAGAACAAACACAGACTCAAAGTCAAAGGTTGGAAGACCATTCTCCATGCAAACAACTCCTCAAAAAGGCTGGTGTGGCCATATTAGTATCAGATAATATAGACTTCAGGCTGAAAAAGGTTAGAAGGGACAACGAGGGCCATTTCTTATTACTTAAGGGTATGTACACCAGGAAGAAATTACACTACTAAACATATATGCACCCAACGAGGGGGCCAGCAAAATACATAAAACAACTGCTAAGAGACCTCAAAGAAGACATTAACAGTAGCACAATAATAGTTGGAGCTTCAGCACTGCTCTATCAACGATGGATAGATCAACAAGACTGAAACTCACCAAGGAAATATTGGCCCTCAAGGAAGAAATGGAAGAAAGAGGCTAGTGGATATATACAGGGCTTTTCATGCCAAAAAAGCTGAATACACATTTTTCTCTAGTGCACATGGAACATTCTCAAGATAGACCACATGCTGAGCCACCAAGCATACCTCAATAAAATAAAAGAGATAGAAATTGTGTCAGCTATCTTTTTCAGACCATGATGCACTGAAAATGGAAGTTAACCATACACAGAAACAGGGAGTCAAACCAAACACCTGGAAACTGGACAGCTCACTCCTGAACAACAAATGGGTCATAGAAGAAATCAAACAGGAAATCCAAAGATTTCTGGAAACAAATGAAAATGAAGACACCAACTATAAGAACTTGTGGGACACGGCAAAAGCCGTGTTAAGAGGAAGTTTATAGCTCTGCAAGCATTCATCAGGAAACAAGAAAGGGCCCACATAAATAACCTGACTACACAGCTGAAGACATTAGAAAAAAAAAAAAAAATAATAAAACTTAGAGAGGGAAATCAATGAGTTGGAAACCAAAAAAACAATCCAAAAGATTAATGAAACCAAGAGCTGGTTTTTTGAAAAAAATAAACAAGATTGACAAACCATTGGCAAGACTTGTAAGGACAGGGAAAGAGAGAACCCAAATAAACAGAATCAGAAATAAAAATGGTGACATCACAGCAGAAACCACAGAAATCAAAAGATCATCAGAGGGTACTTTGAGAGCCTGTATGCCGTGAAACATGAGAATCTAGAAGAAATGGATCAATTCCTGAAGTCCTATAACCTCCCACGGCTGAAACAAGAAGACCTCCAATACCTGAATAAGCCTATCACCATTGAGGAAATAGAAACAGTAATTAAAAGTCTTCCCAAACACAAAAGCCCAGGTCAGGACGGATTCCCTAGTGAACTCTACCAAACCTTTAAGGAGGACCTACTGCCTGTCCTTTTCAAGCTCTTCCAGGAAATAGAAGAAACAGAAACACTCCCAAACAGCTTCTACGAGGCACATATCACCCTGATACCCAAAGCAGGGAGGAGACAACACAAAGAAAACTACAGACCAATATCCCTGATGAACACGGATGCTAAGATCTTCAACAAAATACTAGCCAACAGAATCCAAAGACTCATCAAGAAGATTATACATCATGACCAAGTAGGATTCATCCCGGGTATGCAAGGATGGTTCAACATTCGCAAGTCAATCAACATAATACATCATATCAATAAGAAAAAAAATAAAAACCATATGATCCTATCAATAGGCGCAGAGAAAGCATTTGACAAGATCCAGCACCCGTTCATGATTAAAACCCTCCAGAAAATGGGAGTTGAAGGGACTTTCCTCAAGATAGTTACAGCCATCTACCAAAAGCCCACAGCGAGCATCATTCTCAATGGGGAAAAGTTGAAAGCCTTCCCCCCTGAGATCAGGGACAAGACAAAGGTTGCCCACTCTCACCTCTTTTATTCAATATAGTACTGGAAGTACTTGCCATAGCAATCAGAGAAGAAAAAGGACATCAAGGGCATCCAGATAGGCAAGGAAGAAGTCAAGCTATCATTATTTGCAGATGACATGATATTATACCTAGAGAACCCTAAACTCTCTACCAAAAAACTCCTAGAAACAATAGGCGCATATAGTAGAGTGGCAGGATACAAAATCAACACCCAAAAGTCGGTGGCTTTCCTATATACAAATAACGAAAGAGAAGAAAGGGGATATTAAGGAAACAATTCCATTCAGAATTGTGCCACAGAAAATCAAATACCTAGGAATCAACTTACCCAAGTGTGTAAAAGGACCTGTACAAAAGAAAACTACAAGACACTGCTCCAAGAGATAAAAGAGGACACAAGGAAATGGAAACATATTCCCTGCTCATGGATGGGGAGGAATCAACATTGTCAAAATGGTAATACTCCCTAGAGCTCTGTCCAGATTCAATGCAGTCCCTATGAGGATACCCATGACATTCTTCAAAGAAATTGACCAAACAATCCTGAAATTTGTATGGAGCAATAAACCCCCAAGGATAGCTAAAGCAATCCTCGGGAAAAAAGAAGATGGGAGGCATCACCTTTCCCAACTTCAAACTGTACTACAAGGCAGTAGTAATTAAAACAGCATGGTATTGGAATAAAAACAGACCTGTGGACCTATGGAATAGAGTTGAGTATCCTGACACCCAACCTCAAACACATGATCATTTAATCTTTGATAAAGGTGCAGTGAGTCTAAAATGGAGTAAGGGAAAGCCTCTTCAATAAGTGGTGTTGGGAAAACTGGGCAGCGACATGTAAAAAAATGAATTTGGACCTGTGTCTAACACCATGCACAAAAAATCAGATCAAAATGGATTAAAGATCTCAATATCAGACTTGAATCCATAAAAGTACATTGAAGAAAATATAGGAAAAACCCTCCATGACATTGAAGCTAAAGGCATCTTCAAAGGTGAAACATCACTAACAAAGCAACTAGAAGAAAAGATAAACATATGGGACTACATGAAACTAAAAAGCTTCTGCACCTCAAAAGAAACAGTGACTAAGATACAAAAGCAGTCCACAGAATGGGAAAGAATATTCACCCAATACCCATCTGATAAGGGGTTAATATCCAGGATATATCAGGCACTGGTAGAACTTTACAAGAAAAACAAACAACCCCATCAAAAAATGGGGAGAAGAAATGAACAGAAACTTCAGCAAAGGAAGAAATTCGAATGGCCAAAAAAACATATGAAAAAAATGCTCATCATCACTAATCATCAGAGAGATGCAAATCAAAACAACAATGAGATACCACTTTACACCACAGAGACTGGCACATATTCAAAGAGCAAGAACAACAAGTGCTGGCGTGGGTGTGGGGAAAAGGGGACACTCATCCATTGTTGGTGGGAATGCCGGCTGGTACAGCCTTTCTGGAAAACAATATGGACTTTCCTCCAAAGACTAGAAATTGAACTCCCATTTGGCCCCAGCCATACCACTCCTGGGAATCTACTCTGGGAAGCCAAAAATGCGTAGCGGAAACACCATCCCTACTTTTATGTTCATAGCAGCATTATTCACAATAGCCAGAATCTGGAAGCAACCAGAGTGCCCGAAAATCGATGACTGGATAAAAGAAGCTTTTGGTACATCTACACAATGGAATACTATGCAGCTGTTAGGAAAAATGAAGTTATAAAATTTGCCTATAAATGGATGGACATGGAGAAGATTATGTTGAGCGAAGTTAGCCAGAAGGAGAGAGCAGATACAGAATGACTGCATTTATCTGCATAACATAAATATATAGGTACATATTATGATACCAATATCCAAGGTCAAGTGAAACATATATCAGGAGGTCCTGTCAAAGGTGGAAATTATCACAAGCGTGTGGGAGTCAGAGGCTAGGTAAGACAGAAAATGGAACAGTGTGCTAACAATTGTCGAGGGTACTAATGCCAACCTAGAACTGAGCATTAAATAGAGGCAAAAGATACACATGACAACCCTTTAATGTATGTTCTGTAATCCATAGTCTGGAGGGGAAGGGAAAAGAAAGAGAGAGAAATGGAAAGAAATAAAGAACCTGCCATGGAGGAGGGCTGGGGGGAGGGGAGGGAACCGGGGGCGTTGGTGGTGGGAGATGGGCACTGGTGGCGGGATGGGTGCTGGAAACAATTCAGTATGATTTGTTGGCAAAGTGCTACACCGTTTCAATGAAACAATGTATGTTTTTAACTGAACTAAAATAAATACATGTTTAATCACTAAAAAAAAAATAAAGAAATAAATGATTTAAGTTTAAAATTTAAAAAAAAACAAAATTATCAATTATCATTTCAAAACTGAAGGGCCTAAAATTATTGGTGAAAAAAATAAAAGGATCTTTTGATGAGGGGCTAAAATATTAAAACAGACATAATATTATTTAAATGAATTTT
>JAJIBD010025009.1:17500-91339 GCA_021461705.1 Cryptotis parvus | reverse complement strand
AAACCAAACACCTGGAAACTGAACAGCTCACTCCTGAACAACAAATGGGTCATAGAAGAAATCAAACAGGAAATCCAAAGATTTCTGGAAACAAATGAAAATGAAGACACCAACTATAAGAACTTGTGGGACACGGCAAAAGCCGTGTTAAGAGGGAAATTTATAGCTCTGCAAGCATTCATCAGGAAACAAGAAAGGGCCCACATAAATAATCTGACTACACAGCTGAAGACATTAGAGAAAGACCAACAAAAAGGGAGCCCAACCCAGGCAGAAAAAAGGGAAATAATAAAACTTAGAGAGGAAATCAATGAGTTGGAAACCAAAAAACAATCCAAAAGATTAATGAAACCAAGAGCTGGTTTTTTGAAAAAATAAACAAGATTGACAAACCATTGGCAAGACTTGTAAGGACAGGGAAAAGAGAGAACTCAAATAAACAGAATCAGAAATAAAAAGGGTGACATCACAACAGAAACCACAGAAATCCAAAAGATCATCAGAGATTACTTTGAGAGCCTGTATGCCGTGAAACATGAGAATCTAGAAGAAATGGATAAATTCCTGCAGTCCTATAACCCTCCCACGGCTGAAACAAGAAGACCTCCAATACCTGAATAAGCCTATCACCATTGAGGAAATAGAAACAGTAATTAAAACACTTCCCAAACACAAAAGCCCAGGTCCAGACGGATTCCCTAGTGAACTCTACCAAACCTTTAAGGAGGACCTACTGCCTGTCCTGTTCAAGCTCTTCCAGGAAATAGAAGAAACAGAAACACTCCCAAACAGCTTCTACGAGGCACATATCACCCTGATACCCAAAGCAGGGAGAGACAACACAAAAGAAAGAAAACTACAGACCAATATCCCTGATGAACACGGATGCTAAGATCTTCAACAAAATACTAGCAAACAGAATCCAAAGACTCATCAAGAAGATTATACATCATGACCAAGTAGGATTCATCCCGGTATGCAAGGATGGTTCAACATTCGCAAGTCAATCAACATAATACATCATATCAATAAGAGAAAAAAATAAAAACCATATGATCCTATCAATAGACGCAGAGAAAGCATTTGACAAGATCCAGCACCCGCTCATGATTAAAACCCTCCAGAAAATGGGAATTGAAGGGACTTTCCTCAAGATAGTTACAGCCATCTACCAAAAGCCCACAGCGAGCATCATTCTCAATGGGGAAAAGTTGAAAGCCTTCCCCCTGAGATCAGGGACAAGACAAGGTTGCCCACTCTCACCTCTTTTATTCAATATAGTACTGGAAGTACTTGCGATAGCAATCAGAGAAGAAAAGGACATCAAGGGCATCCAGATAGGCAAGGAAGAAGTCAAGCTATCATTATTTGCAGATGACATGATATTATACCTAGAGAACCCTAAACTCTCTACCAAAAAACTCCTAGAAACAATAGAGCGCATATAGTAGAGTGGCAGGATACAAAATCAACACCAAAAAGTCGGTGGCTTTCCTATATACAAATAACGAAAGAGAAGAAAGGGATATTAAGGAAACAATTCCATTCACAATTGTGCCACAGAAAATCAAATACCTAGGAATCAACTTACCCAAGTGTGTAAAGGACCTGTACAAAGAAAACTACAAGACACTGCTCCAAGAGATAAAAGAGGACACAAGGAAATGGAAACATATTCCCTGCTCATGGATGGGGAGAATCAACATTGTCAAAATGGTAATACTCCCTAGAGCTCTATACAGATTCAATGCAGTCCCTATGAGGATACCCATGACATTCTTCAAAGAAATTGACCAAACAATCTTGAAATTTGTATGGAACGATAAACCCCCCAAGGATAGCTAAAGCAATCCTCGGGAAAAAGAAGATGGGAGGCATCACCTTACCCAACTTCAAACTGTACTATAAGGCAGTAGTAATTAAAACAGCATGGTATTGGAATAAAAACAGACCCGTGGACCTATGGAATAGAATTGAGTATCCTGACACCCAACCTCAAACACATGATCATTTAATCTTTGATAAAGGTGCAACGAGTCTAAAATGGAGTAAGGGAAAGCCTCTTCAATAAGTGGTGTTGGGAAAACTGGGCAGCGACATGTAAAAAATGAATTTGGACCTGTGTCTAACACCATGCACAAAAATCAGATCAAAGTGGATTAAAGATCTCAATATCAGACTTGAATCCATAAAAGTACATTGAAGAAAATATAGGAAAAACCCCTCCATGACATTGAAGCTAAAGGCATCTTCAAAGATGAAACATCTCTAACAAAGCAACTAGAAGAAAAGATAAATATATGGGACTACATGAAACTAAAAAGCTTCTGCACCTCAAAAGAAACAGTGACTAAGATACAAAAGCAGTCCACAGAATGGGAAAGAATATTCACCCAATACTCATCTGATAAAGGGGTTAATATCCAGGATATATCAGGCACTGGTAGAACTTTACAAGAAGAAAACAAACAACCCCATCAAAAAATGGGGAGAAGAAATGAACAGAAACTTCAACAAGGAAGAAATTCGAATGGCCAAAAAACATATGAAAAAATGCTCATCATCACTAATCATCAGAGAGATGCAAATCAAAACAACAATGAGATACCATTTTACACCACAGAGACTGGCACATATTCAAAAGAACAAGAACAACAAGTGCTGGCGTGGGTGTGGGGAAAAGGGGACACTCATCCATTGTTGGTGGGAATGCCGGCTGGTACAGCCTTTCTGGAAAACAATATGGACATTCCTCCAAAGACTAGAAATTGAACTCCCATTTGACCCAGCCATACCACTCCTGGGAATCTACTCTGGGAAACCAAAAATACGCAGCGGAAACACCATCCCTACTTTTTATGTTCATAGCAGCATTATTCACAATAGCCAGAATCTGGAAGCAACCCGAGTGCCCGAAAATAGATGACTGGATAAAAAAGCTTTGGTACATCTACACAATGGAATACTATGCAGCTGTTAGGAAAAATGAAGTTATAAAATTTGCCTACAAATGGATGGACATGGAGAAGATTATGTTGAGCGAAATTAGCCAGAAGGAGAGAGACAGTTACAGAATGACTGCATTTATCTGCATAACATAAATATATAGGTACATATTATGATACCAATATCCAAGGTCAAGTGAAACATACATCAGGAGGTCCTGTCAAAGGTGGAAATTATCACAAACGTGTGGGAGTCAGAGGCTAGGTAAGACAGAAAATGGAACAGTGTGCTAACAATTGTGAGGGTACTAATGCCAACCTAGAACTGAGCATTAAATAGAGGCAAAAGGATACACATGACAACCCTTTAATGTATGTTTTGTAATCCATAGTCTGGAGAGGAAGGAAAAGAGAAAGATAGAGAAATGGAAAGAAATAAAGAACCTGCCATGGAGGAGGGCTGGGGGAGGGGGAGGGAACCGGGGCGTTGGTGGTGGGAGATGGGCACTGGTGGCGGGATGGGTGCTGCTACACTGTACGACCAAAACCCAAATATGAACTTTTTAATTGTATATCTTTGTAATTGTAAAAATAAAAAAAATTAATTAAAAAAAAAATAAAATGTTTATATTATATATAATATTTTATATTTCTATATTTAATATATAAGAATATACATTATATATAATATTTTGTATTTCTATATTTAATATATATATATGATATGCCAAATTCCTGTAACAATTATATTAGGTCATTCCCATGACCTAATATAATGGTTTGAGGCTCTTTATGTTCCTGTAGCAAGCCGATGCCCCTGGCTCTACTGGCCTGAGACAGGACATATGGAGATATTACTGGTGCCCGCTCTGGGAAATAGATGATCAACGGGAAGATCGTGATCGTGATAGTGATTTAATATATATTTAAAGATAAAAAAGAAATCAAGATTTTGTTTTTATTACTAAAGGAAAAGCTCACTATTAGGGGACGTTACTAATGATCTTCCTGTAACACTCCACCTTAGAGATATGGGTCCCACTGTTGAGGATCTGCTTCTGCAGTTGTATCCTGCTGCCATAAGGGTGTGGATGTACCTACGGAAAGGAGTGAAATCTCATACTAAATTGGTGTCAGTGGGGTCCAAGCAATGGTTTATTTGGTGCCAGGATTATTAGTCTGAAAAAGATCAGATAGGTTTTACAGAGAAATAGATATATCTTTATTTTTACCACACCTGCTTGGGTGTTGCTTCTGGCTCTGCACTCAGGAACTACTTGTGGCTTTGCTCAGGGGACCATATGGGATGTCGGGGATTATAGCCAGTTTAGTCACATGCAAGGTGAAAGCTCTACCCATTGTACTATCTCTCTGGCCTCAGATAATATATATTTTTAAATTATGATTAGACCTTAGAGGGAAAAAAGCTTTACTTAGGCCTGTAAGGACAGTGCATTAAAAAAAAAGTAAATGGTGGTCAGAGTTTTGATTTCCTTTTTTTGCATACTGAGTTTAATTTTTTTAACATAGTGAAATATAACCAAATAAGGAATAAGACACTTTCGATAAATCTACACAAGATATGCTAGTTCTTTAATTTATTTAAATGTAAAAATAGACTGCATTAAAAGAATTAGTCCTTACTTGCCTTTTTTTAACTGTATAATTTAATTTCATATTACTGTTTTGTTTTAGGGGGCCACACTCAGCAGTGTTCAGGGCTCACTCCTGGCTCTGCACTCAGTGATCATTCTAGTGTGCTGAGGGAGAATATGAGTTGTTGGGGATTAAATCTAGGACGGCCACACATAAGGCAAATGCCTCTACCCACTTTACTTTTGCTACTGTCCATCATATTTTTGTTTTTTAAGAGACAGAGGAGAAAAATTTTATAATTTCCAACTGTTTCTTTTTTCCTAATAAAATGTGTGTGTGTGTGTGTGTGTGTGTGTGTGTGTGTGTGTGTGTGGCTTTTCTCTTGGGTGGATCTCTGACAAGCAGTGGAGCCCGGATCTTGAAAATGGCAGCCCTCATGGAGTGGGGGTTCCTCTGACTTCTTGGGATGGCAGGCCAGGGCTAGAACTCTCGCCTTCCCTCCCGAGCGCCTCTTGATCAACTGAGCACAGGGAGAGACAGGAGCAGCTCTGCCCCCATGTGTCTGAGTCTCTGGATCTGGCAGCCCTCATGGTGTGGGGGGTTCCTCTGGGCTTGTTTTTTATATTAAAGAACAAGATGAGGGCTGGAGTGATAGCACAATGGGTAGGGCGTTTGCCTTGCATGCGGCCAACCCAGGTTTGATCCCTGGCATTCCATATGGTCCCTTGAGCATTGCCAGGGGTAATTTTTGAGCAAAGAGCCAGGAGTAACCCCTGAGCATCCCTGGGTGTGCCCCAAAAATAAAAAAAAAAAGATTAAGATGATAGGCACACAATCTAAGTGTTATTTAATCTTTTGAACTTTGCAGATTTTTTTTTTGTGAGGTTTTTTAGCACTGAGATTTTCTACTGAAAAATCTCTGGAACACCAAATGTCTTTTATTTCCTTACAAGTGAGACTCTTCCTACTTAAGTATTGATATTAATAATTTTTATTTTTTGAATTATATGTCTTTAAAAATGTCATGCGTGTGCTTGATCTTTTGTATTCTATTATCTTTTGAGTAGTATTTATATTTCATTGTTACTTCATCAATATGAATTTGGCTGTTTTTCCTTCAATTTCTGAATATTTATTGTATCTAGTATTCAGTCACCAGATGGATGTTACCTCTGAATGTTGTTTAAAGTTTTTCTTTTGATTATCTTTAAGGTATATTTAGATAAATCATATCTGTAATTTCTTTGCTTGACTTTCAGTATCCTTGAATAATTTCTTCAGACCTCTTCATATTTCACATTATCTTTCATGTATTAAATTTTAACCTCAAATATTTGCATCTCTGTATCACTCCCCTTCTTTCTGGTCCTCTCCTCTGTTTGTACTCTAGTTCCACATATTCCAATGCATTTTTCCAATATATTATACCACCAGTTGATTATTCCTCTTCGCGATTTTCGCATTCCTTTTCTTATTTCAAATGTCATGCCAGTCATTATAATCACCTGCAGACTGTTCTAGCTTTGTCCTTGGAGGCGTTGTCCTGTGAGTCTCATAAAAAATATCCCCTGTTTAAATTCAAATCAGCCCAATTTTTACCTACAGCTATGGATCTCTACATAATTGGGAGAATCTCTTCACTATGCTGTTTTTATTTTATTCATATAAGTTTCAAGTAAGTACTTAAAACTATCAAAATATTCCAGTTTCCTATCCTGCTCACAGATTTCTACTCTGCAGGCAATTTGCTTAAAATAGTTTTTCTTGAATTATGAATAACCCTGTCCTGTGTTCTAGCTGATAACTTTGTATTCTATAACTTAAAAAACATGAAAACCATCAAAAGCAACTTCCAGTGTCTCATATCCCACCTATAAATAAGCAGACTCTCATGTTCTTTCTTCCCATTTTTTCTGTAGGGGAATCGTCCAGGTGCTTAGTCATTCCTTGTTATGACAGTAGGCTCCACCCCTCTACAATTTTCACAATATTCAGGGGAAATGTTCCCTTTCTTTTCTTTAAAGAAATTTTTTTTTATCACCACACAAGTTTGTCATAGTTTCTTAGGTACTATAAGAAAAGTTAAATTTGCTCTTAATCCTGCTTTCGCCTCATACCATTTATGTTTTCCTCTTGCACAATCTCCTCACAAGCTTTGTCTTCATTTCCTTCAATTCTTGCCCTCCTATTTTTGATTAAACACTCTGCCATTAATTTTATAATTTTCCTTCCTCACAAAGTGATTTTACTTTAAGATTAGTAAAGAATGTATTCCAGATTCTAGCCAGATTCTGCTATAATCCAGATCTATACATCCATTCCTTTGGGGGAGGGTGTGTCTTCCTGATTGCATGTGACTTTACAATTATTTAACAGTTTCTTTTTTTCCCTCTTCTGTGTTTCTATTCTCCTCAGTGTTGGAGTGTCTCAGACTCAGTTCTTGATTTTAGGAAGGGAATTCATTTCCTGTACTCATGTATACTTTGGTGAACTCATCCGTCTCTGAGCCTCAAGTACCATCTACATCTGACACCACCCGAATTTATGTCTCTAGCCCTAATATCTTTTCTGCATTCCAGATTATTACCATGACCTATATGACACCTCCACCTGGATAACAAAGAGATGGGTCAAATTCAGCAACTCCAAACCTGAAATTTTGATCTTTCCTTTATATATATAAACATTACTGAACCTTACTGAACCTTCTCATTTTTTCTATATGCATGACTTTTGGGAAATATTCATTACCCTTTGTTCCTTTCCTCGCAATTCACTTTTAAGTTGTCAGAAACTCTTGACTTTTTAAACTTATAACCACAGTTGAGCCACATTTCAATAACTGAACTGCCACCACCCAGACCCAAATGTGTATTATCCACACAACAGTAGTTAAATTATTGAAGTAATGTCTAAGAAGTATTTCTGTATTTAATTTGTCTTCTGACAACCTAACATTAATAGAGAAACCAAAGTATTCATCTAGAACAATAATCATATCATGTCACTTATTTGCTCAGAAACATTTTTATTCTCTCGGAGTAAAAGCCAAGTACTTTATAGTCTACAAGGGTCTCTATGATCCAAGAGTTTCTAATTCACTATCTATGTCCCTAAAAATATCTGAACTTCATGTCGACTTATCTGTAAGAATTTTCTCTTCTCTAGTGTTTTAGCCGGTTGTGTATGTGTGTGAGCTTTGTTTTACTTTTTTTAGGAATGAGGATGAACCAAGGACTTCACATAGGCATGACATGTGTCTGCTACTAAGCTACAGCCGTAACTCCAAGTTAATTTTATTATTAACTCAGGAATCCCAAGGACCACCCTGGTAGTACACAGGGGACCATGGGGTGCTGGAGCTAGACCCGGAATCTGTAATTATTAGGAATGCATGCCATCCCTTTGAATCAGCTCCCTGGATTACCTGGTGTTCTTTAATGTTTCAGAAGCTTCATTTCCAAATCAGTCCTTTTGCTTAAAATGCTGTTTTACTAACCATCTTATTCTTTCATTTCAGTGTCTCAGCCTGTCTTTTCTCAGATCTCACCTTCTCAGTGTGAACTCCCGATGTCCTATGTAATGCTGCTACCTACTCTCTGTTCTAGCACTCCTGTTTCTTCAAACCTGATCAGTTTTCACTTTTTGACTTATTTAATTGAATTTGATTTTTATGCTAAGTGTGGGCTGGTATCTCCACTTTGTGTAAGCATCAGTATTAGTCACTGGCTTAAACAAACCACCTAATAGAGCCCTGAATTCACAATATAATTTCTTCTTTCTGTACTAAAATATAAATACTTGTCTATGACTATGCTTGTTCTCCTTGAGTATAGTTGTTGTGTTTGGTTTGGGGGGCCTCATGGAGCTGTGTTCAGGGCTAACTCTTGACTTGCAGGGTTCACTCCTGTCTGCTCAGGGAATCATTGTGTGGTGCATGGGATCCAACCAAGGTCAGCTGCATATAAGGCAAATGCCTCACCTGTAAATAACTTCATTCAAATATCATGTTTAAATGAAGGAGTTATTTGAAAATAGAGTAATAAAAAGTTAAAGGGAAGACCTGAGGCATTCTTTCACTTTGATTGGAAACTGTAATTCTTGCATCCATAGTTCCAAATCAACTCTCAGCTCATAGCAGAGTTTGGCAAGACCCAATAAATTCCTTGCAAGTATTTTCAATATTGTCTGCTATTCTTTGCTTCCCTTTTAAAATGAAACTTGCTCCTTCTTTCAGATTTGTGCCTAGTCTTTGCCCAGGATTTTGGAGACCCAATGACTCCAGTGTTGCTTTCTCTTCAGTTGTCTTTTCAGGGGTGATGGGAAGGTATGACAGTCTGTTAACTACAACTTCCTCATGGACTTCATTAAAAGGCTCTTGAGGGGTATTTCTGTACTGTTTTACTTTTTCCCCCACAATTGTATTTTACCAAAGCACTGTGAATTGAAAAGTTGTCCATAGTACTGCAATCCTAGTTCCTACAATTCTCCCTCTTACATGCCCTGCACTGAATAAGTGATATTTCTCAGCTTGCAGTCTTGCTTGGGTAGAGACCAAAATTTTCTATTTCCTCAAGTTGTTATTTGGGATTATGGTCATTACAGGCCCCCCTAAAGATAAAAAAATAAGGCACCCAGAAGGAGAGAGACAGATACAGAATGACTGCATTTATTTGCATGACATAAATATATATGTACATATTATGATACCAATATCCAAGGTCAAGTGAAGCATATATCAGGAGGTCTTGTCAAAGGTGGTAATTATCACAAACGTGTGGGAGTCAGGAGGCTAGGCAAGACAGAAAATGGAACAGTGTGCTAACAATTATCGAGGGTACAAATGCCAACCTAGAACTGAGCATTAAATAGAGGCAAAAAGATACACATGACAACTCTTTAATGTATGTTCTGTAATCCATAGTCTGGAGGGGAAGGAAAAGAGAAAGAGAGAGAAAGGGAAAGAAATAAAGAACCTGCCATGGAGGAGGGCTGGGGGAGGGGGAGGGAACCGGGAAGTTGGTAGTTGGAGATGGGCACTGGTGGCGGGATGGGTGCTGGAACACTGTGTGACCAAAGCCCAAATATGAACTTTTAATTGTATATCTTTGTAATTCTCGGTCAAAGTCAGCCAGCATTTGTGCCGCTTGGCTAATGTTTGGTGTTATTAGAATGATGTCATCAGCGAAGCGGGAGGTGGTGTAGTTGCCGACCATCTATCTTCACTCCCATTCCTTCCCATTCTAATTGTCTCATGATGTTCTCGAGGGTGGCACTGAAGAGTTTTGGTGAGATGGTATCACCCTGTCGAACCCCTCTTTTGACATCAATGATCACTTCTTTGTAGAATGGTGAGATCCTGGTGGTGAATCCGTAATACAGCTTACGAAGGATCTTGATGTATTGGGTTTGAACACCCTGTTTGACTAGGGCTTCGATGACTGCTTCAGTCTCCACAGAATCAAAGGCTTTCTGTAAATCAATGAACGTGAGACAGAGTGGCATCTTGTACTCCCTACAAACCTCAATGAGCTTGGTTACTGTGTGGATATGGTCGATTGTGCTGACTTTGACCGAGAATGTGGAAAGGTAGGTCTACAACTGAATCTGAAGAAAACTATGTTCATGAGAAATAAACTAGTTCCAGAGGCCCCATTCACTCTCAATGGAACAAACTTATCTGAATGCAGCAGTTATGTATACCTAGGTCGAGAAGTCAACATGATGAACGACCTAAAACCTGAGCTGCGCAGGAGGAAGAGAGCGGCATGGAATGCCTTCAAAGGCATCAAAGAAATAGCTAAAAGGACAAAGAACCTCCGGCTCCGGGCACATCTCTTCGACTCCACCGTTCTCCCTGCATTAACATACGCCTCAGAGACCTGGGCCCTACGAAAGCAGGATGAGAATGCTATTCGGGTCTCCCAGAGAGGCATCGAAAGAGCTATGCTTGGAATATCACGTCTCACTCAAGTGAGAGAAGGAATCCGGAGTTCTGACCTCCGTCGCTATTCCAGAATCAAGGGACGCTGTCTCGTTTGCCAAGGCATCGAAAATCAGATGGGCTGGCCATGTAATGCGATTTGGAGACAACCGCTGGACTAGAGCTGTTACCGACTGGATCCCACGGGATGTCAAAAGATCACGTGGCCGCCCACCTACAAGATGGTCAGACTTCCTTGTTAAGACCCTGAAGGAACGGTTTGAGGCTCTTAATATTCCTGAATCAACCAGATGCCATTGGGCTACATTGTCACGTGATAGGGTCCAATGGAAATGTTACTGGCGCCCGCTCGAGCAAATCGATGAATAACGGGATTCAAGTGATCAAGTGATCTTTGTAATTGTAAAAATAAAAATTTTTTTAAAAAATTTTAAAAATACGGCACAGCAGTTTTTAAATGAGCTTTGTTTCATTCTTGTCTACTGAATTTGGAGAGGTTTCCCGGTAGTGGTGGGGACCCCACGCCTACTCCACATAGTACTCAATTGGATGGTGCGAAATTGATATATGTGGTGCTGTGGAGCAATGGCATATCATGCCCAGGATAGAATGTCAAACCTCAGGAATATCAGTCTAAGTTTCCACATCTTTATTAGCTCTGTTAGTAAATTTTGAAAATGAGAATAAACTAAAAATCACTATATAAGTAACTGGAAATTTGTTCAAATTTGTTAACATAAAATGTGTTAAAATAGATTAGTTGGTAGTTTTTAACATTCAGTTTGATTGTCCCCTGTGTTCTAAACCTCTCCTTCCTATGTGGTTTTCTTTATCAATTTTGTTTTGATTCAAAACCAGTTTTTTCATCACATATTCAACAACTGAAATAATTTTTCCTATCATTTGGAGAGCTCTGTAGATGCCAAAATCATTGTGGAACCCTCTTTGATTCATTAGAACTGATCATTTATCCCCTAGCCCACCTATTAAGTCACACTTTCTTGACACTACACTTAAACTTGTTCATGCTAGAGTTGAATATGAGTAAACAGGATTCCATTAACAGTTTTTGGTTTGGTGGCCACACCTGATGGTACTCAGGGGCTACTCCTGAGTACCATCACTGACTGGGGGTTGCTCCCTGCGATGTTCAAGGAACCACGCAGTGCTGACGATCAGATACTGGTCTCCTGTGTGCAGAGCTGGCACCATCTCTTTCAGCTCTCTCTCAGGCCCTACATTTAATTACTCTGCCACTATTTGTGTGTTTTCTATGTCTCATGTGTCATTTGCAGTAGTGTGTTCACTTTGATAAAGTCCTAGAAAATTGAGGCCTTTATAAATTTACCTCACACATGTGACAATTAACAAGACTAATTTTGCTAATAGGCGCAATTACTTTTGGAGAAGATGTTTATTTTTCAGAAATATTTTAGGTCACCCGGGCATTATTAGGTGCCTTGGAGCAATAAATTTTAATTCATTCCTCCATTAGTAATTCCTGATTTGGTAATTGCTGCAGTCAGAAATTAATGCATCAATAAGTAGAGTAATCAAATAGTCCCAGTTAATGTTCCTTATCAGAGAGTTCAATATACTTCTCTAAAGTACCTTACAAATTTACTGCAGCAAGTTCTATTTGTTGCCCTTTCTGTAGCAGACAAAGCTATTAGATTTAACTTACTTGAACAAATTAATTCAAACTTCTATCAAGTGTTTCGCACTGAGGAATATAAGTGGGATTAATACATAGTCCTACTCTTATGGAGTTTAGGGATGAGAATTACATTCACAGATTATTCTAGCATAAAGTGACAAATCTGTATTTCTCTAAGCAAAACAGACCATTTTGGTAAATAGTTAAAATCTGTAATGTCTTTCTTTGCTCCTAATATCTTATTTTAATCCTTTGCTTTTTTTTCTAACATGTTCAGGGATCACTCCTGGTGAACGTGAAGAACTATATGGGATGCCAGGCATTTAACCCAAGTTGAATGCATGCAATTTGTTTAAACACCTAACCTGACATACTATCTTACCACCAGCCCCCAATGTCATATATTTTTTAAGATCCTACTAGTAAGGAAATACTGCCAACTAAATGAAAAGCTACCAGTGATTCTAAGATAGAATTCAATTTTAGAGATGTTGAAATATCTATGCAATGGCCTTATAGCTGAAAAAGTATGGCATGAGATTCTATAGTGGTGGCACCAATTTACATTCCCACCCACAATGTAAACAGGGGTGCCTCACCCTACATCCTCCCCTATACTTGTTTCTTATGCCTTGGGTCAGAATCATTCTTATAGGAATGATTCTATAACATTCCTATATATGTATATGATAAATATTTATATATATAAACCGTGATTCTATAACAGAATCACTGTTTATATATATAAACATATTGTAAATATTGTAATGCTAAATACATTTATAATGGTAAAATATTGTACAATTGTAATGCTTTTTTTTTATTAAAAAATTACCACCAAAAACAACAGTGATTCTGTTATAGAATCACTGTTTATATATATATAAACATATATATACGTATATATGTATATATATATGTATATATATATATATATATATATGTATATATATATATATATATATATATATATAAACAGTGATTCTATAACAGAATCACTGTTGTTTTTGGTGGTAATTTTTAATAATAAAAAAGCATTACAATATTTTATCTTCATGCTTTCTTTGGAAAGGCATTTATTCAGAACTTCTATCAAATTTGGTTGAGTTTTTCTTATCCCTGTTGAGTTTTAGAAATGCTTGTATATTTTGGATATACAATATACAAATATGTTCTCCTAATAATAGGATGATCTTTACTTTTGATTACTTCTTATTTTGATGCATTCTAAGAGTAGGATACCTTAATTTCATGCAGAAACTTTTCAGTTTGATATGTCCTCATTTATTTTTGCTTCTGTTTTTCTCACTTCTGGATTTAGTGTTTAAGGCACAAGTCACAGCGTACTGTGCCTGTTTATGTTTTCTTCCATATAATTATAGTTTCAGGCCCCACATCTAGATCTTTAAAACCTTTATAAATTTTCTGTGTGTTTGGTAATAGGTGAGGTAGTAGTCTTGCTTCTTTTTGTTATGTGTGGCCATCTAGCTTCTTTAATACTGGTTATAAAAGTGCTGGACAAGTTATACAGATCAATGGCATATCAGTTTTCTAAACACTAAAGACATTTCTCTGGTATCACCTTTATGCTCTTTTGTCATAAATTAATTTCCTCTGTACGTGTACTTTTTTTGCTTTTTGCATCACACCCAGCGACACTCAGGGGTTACTCCTGGCTCTTCACTCAGGAATTACTCCTGGTGGGCTTGTGGGACCATGTAGTATGCAGAGGATTGAACCAGGTTGGCCACATGCAAAGCAAAAGCCCTACCTGCTGTGCTATCGCTCCAGCCCCTATACATGTACTTTTATTTTTGAACTCTTAACACTGTTCCATTGATCTTTAGCCTTTTTAAAAGTTCTAATATTATTCAGCTGTATATTCAGCTGTACTCTCTTTCATTTCTCTTTTTCTTTGTTTTTGTTGTTGTTTGTGATCATACCTAGCAATAATCAGATCTTACTCTTGGCATTAACCTTAGAGTTCAGTCCTGGTGGGGCTAGATGAACCATATGTGGTGCCAGGGATGGAACATGCAAAGTCTAGCTACATGGAAAGGAGTTATCCTGCCTTCTGTACTGTCTGTCCAGCTCCCCTTAGCTGTAATTTCTAATTGCTCTGTGATGTATTTCTTAAAATTAACGATATATTATAATGGTATATTAATTTTGATTTCTTGAATCCAATTACTAAGGTCCATCTGATCGTGGTGTATTATTCTCATGTAACATTGATATCAGTTTGACAGTATCTTTATTGGGGAATTTCCACATCAATATTTATCAGATATTTGTTTGTAGTTTTGTTTTTATTTAATTGTAATGACTTAATCAGGGTTTGAATTCTGGATAATGTGTCTCAGATGTGCCGTGAGCACTTGAAAATAATGTGTATTTTAGTGTTTTGGAGTGGAATGTTTTTAATTGAGTCTGTCACTAAATTTATCATTTAAGGACTCTGATTTCTTAGTGTTTTTCTATTTGGATGATTAGCCAACTTATTTATTTTAGATCTTCACACCCTGAAGCTCTGTAATTTTCTTAGTTTCAATTTTTAGCTTCTGTTGATTTTAATTCTGAGAGCATTTTTTAACTTGTTCTATCTGATGGGCTTTTCTGAGTTCTGTTGTATCATTTGGCTGATATTTCTGAATTTTCATCTACCTCATTGAGTTTACTATCAGTCTTGAGCTTCGTATCTGATACAGAACTATAATCTGCCATTTCTCTTAGATTGAATTCTAGAGAGTTGTTTTCTATGATGATGTCACATTACCTTAAGTTTATACATCTCCATGTATTATATTTTTTGTTCTATCTGCTTTCACTATTTTGTTTTCTATTAGTTCTTTATTTTTAATAGCTTAAAAATAAAGTTAAAATATAGAGCTAAAGTATGCAGATTTTGCTGGTTAACGAGTTGATCCTCTTAAGAGTAAATCAGGGTACAGTCTATCCCATCTTGGTTAAGGAAGTCTCCCACTACCATTAATGTGTTATATGGAACTTTGTTTTTCGACAAAGTTTTTAATAGGTTAAAAATAAAGAACTACTAATCTGGGTTAGTAGTTAATGAGATGAAGTACTACTGTTATCAAGCAAATAGTGCTGAATTTGATAAGATTTAATTTTATTTTCTGCATGTGCTGGCTCCTATGGAAACAAGATTTTTATTCACCATTACTGTATCAGCAAAGCTGCTGCTGCTGCTGCTTCTGTTTTGGGCCACCAGCCCTTGAAGTATTGCAGCTGTGGCTATGGTGTCCAGTTTTGTTGGCAGGTGGTAGACAGGGAGACAGGCTTTCTACACCCAGGGCTCTGCCCCCCTGGGCCCTGGATGGTTGATGATCTGACATAGAAAAGACTTTGTCCCCTGGAATGAACCCAGAGCCATGGCAGAGCCTGGCAAGCTACCTGTGGTCTATTTGATATGCCCAAAACAGTAACAATAATGGACCTCATTCCCAATGAATGGAGACATCACTGGTGCCCACTTGAGCAAATCGATGAACAATGGGAATACAAATGATACAAGTGATACTATATCAGCACGTCAGAGAAGAGTTGTAGAAGGGCCCAGTCACTGCTGAGAATGTGTTGTGGAAGCTAATTTTTTGTTTTGGCAATACTGCTATTCCACCTCTTTGGGAAACCAGTGCTGTGACAAGGCAGTTGGCTTGCTTTTGGTGTCAGTAAGTCCTTACCTTTCTGAAGGGTCAGGAGGAAAATGCTATCTAGAGTATTTTCTCTAGTAACTGGAGTCCGGCATATGTGAGGTGAGACGCTCCCTTTTATGAACCTTCCCTAAATGCAGAAGTGGTGCTATATGGTTTCATTCACTGCTGTTTCAAGTCTCTGAGGAGACTGGCCACTCCACCTCATACCAAACTTCCACATCCTACTGCCTCACTACAGTCGACTATGTTCTCTTCATTTCAGCTTTTGTCAGGCTTTGGAGGGTGCCTCAATATCACCCTGAACTGTAGAGCTAAAAATATGCAAGTTTCGCTGGTTAACGAGTTGATCCTCTTGACAGTAAATCAGGGTACAGTCTCTATCCCACCCTGGTTAAGGAAGTCTCCAACTACCATTGATGTGGAACTTTGTTTATTCAACAATTAATTATTGAGTAGCTGTAGGCACATTTGTTGTCAGAATGAAGCTGTATCAGTAAATATATTAAACAATGATGCTTACATTATCACACTTCCTTGAATGACAGGTTTAGCTAGTTTGGGAGCTTTGCTGTTTTGCCCACTCACAGCTTAATCTACTTAAGCCAAGGTTCATTCTAATGAGATTTCTTATATGTAAACACTGCTAGAGGGTGTGGCAGTTACAGAAGTCACTTTGACTCTGAATAACTTCTGACTTATATATCTACTAAGACGTCTATGTTTTCTAGATTGAGCACAGCTCCTCTTTGTACCTACTGCACCCAGCGTGGGACAGTTAGAATTTACCAGGAGACTACCACCCTGGCTACGTTGAGACTACAGGAAGATTATAGGAAGGATCATACTAGTTTGCTCTCAAGCAGGCGAGTGTGACCCTTTCAGTATATGGAGAACAAGATACTCAGAATCACCCTGGTGCAGGTAATAAATAAGAAGGACCTTGTGAGAACCATCTAAATTACATGAAGCTCATAAAATTAAGATGTATTACTTTATACCAGCTCTCTCTATTTCTCTCTCTCTCCCCCAGTGTTTTACATAAGAGATAATCACGGGATTAGTCCTTGGCTTAACCTTTGTTTATACCTGTAATAGGGTGTGGCATCACCCTTCTACAATCTGTTGAGGGTACTTTGGTTTACATAAGGGAACTGACTTGAGGTCTGGGCCTTTTGCCATTTCCCCCTTCTTTTGGGTAGGACTCCTCTTGGGTAAGATCCTCTCTCTTTGGTGGGAGACTTAGGCTCTTTTGTATGATCTAAGTTCAGACCAGAACTAGAGTTATTTCATTATATTGGATTGCTGTGGAAGTGCTTTTGTACTATTGAAAGCCTTTTTGGAGCTGCGCCGGACTCATGAGTTTTCATCTGTTCCCCTGGTGTCCTCGGAGATAGAAGAGAACTTCTGTCCTGACACTGTTGGGGACCCTGGCGGCATCCCCGACATCTGGTGTCCCTGGTTGGGCACCCCCATATCTGGAGGTCCCACCAATATGCTGTTGAACTTTTCCTGAAGCTAGGAGCAGAATATGAACTGTGAGTTAAAATGGGTTACTTCTTGGAAGTTTTTTCTTTGTTCTGGCTTCACCTGTTTTTTTCAGCTGCTAGTAGCAGTGGTGACTTTTGTAACTCCTGCTTGTCTTTCAGAGATTCATGAAATTAAATCTAACAAACAGGTTTTAAAGCTTGACGATGACCTAGAGGAATAAAAGAAACATCCAGAGGAGGCAGACTCTCAAACTGAAAATCTGCCCGGAGTTAATATCTCCAAAGGCGGAGATGCCCCTCTGATGAGACTGATGCCCAATTTGAGAGCTTCTCGAAAACTCTTACAAACTCTGATGAGGATGAAGGGGAGGGAACAGATTAATCCCCGAGTCTGTCCAGGCCTCAAAAGGCTTGTAGTTCCTCCTGTTCTCAATTTAATAATCGAACAGCAAAGCTCCTAAACTAGCTAAACCTGTCATCCAACAAAGCTTGAATTAAATACACCTGTTAGGCACACAAATAAAGAATAACCTAATAGACATTAGACAAATACAATTTCCGAAGTCATGACTTTTGCACTAACCTTTCATATCTGTGTCAAGGGTCAAAGTATTAACTATTTAATTTATTAATATTGAATAATATCAGTGAGAGAAACATGGTTGTGGAATGGAAACTGAAAGCTAAGCAAACATCAAGAGTCAAAGAGCAGATGGAAGAATAAAATATTTTCACATCATTTATGACTAATTGCTAAGTTTTAAAATGAGGTTGAATCACTACATCCCCAAATCATAATGCACGCTACAAAGTGATAGAAATTGGACCTGTTCTCAGAATTAGGTAAGAGCATCTGGTTTAAATGAATTCCCAAAGAACTAAGATTCCTATAAAATCTGATGAAATTCCATTATTGTCTTAAAACTGGTTATAAATAGGATAATTCCTGAGTATCTCACTATTATTCAATAAATATTAAAAAGAGTCTGTGGTGTTTCTGGTAGTTTGCAGTAAGAAACATGATGAGGAAAACAAAACAAAACAAAAACAAAATAGTCTTTGGTTTCTCAGCAGAAATAAATGTTAAACAAAAAATACAAAAATGTAAAATCATGATACATATGCAAAGGCAAATAGTAAGACATGCAACAGATTTTTTTTCTATTTTCTTGGGTAGCTAACATCTCATGCAGAAGAAAAGTCAGAGCTAAAAGTTATGAGTTTTGGAGTAAACAAAAAAGAACAACTTGTATAATAGCCTCATGGTCAATTTAGGAGAACCAAAGACAGCAGGGGCTTGGGGAAAGAAAGCACAAAAGCAGCCATTCTTATGAAACTTAGTGAATATGTAAAATATTTATTTGGTTTTAATCTAAAGAGCAAAAGTAAGTTATTGACATGTTTTAAAAGCAGGAAGGTGACATGATACTCACTTGTGAATCAGAATAATTCTCTCTCACTATAAGGATGTGCAAAGGAAAGGCAAAGCCAAGTAAATGGCATCAGCCTGGACTTAGTAATATGGTTTAAGAATTGGGGAAACATGAATGGGTGAAGAAATATTTAAGAAGAAAAGCTGACAGATGATGCACTTGAAAATAAATGCCAGGGTTTGCTAATAAAGTCGAGATAAAATCATGCATATAGATGGCAGAGCACAGAGAGAGTTTTACTGAGCCCAAGGTGATAGGAAAGATGGTTATTTAAGATGAACAAGATTGAGTAAATATGAAAAAGTGATTGAAGTCAAACCATGGCTAGTGAGAAATTAATGAATCTACAAAGAGAGATTGAAAATTTTTGAAAAAACATTGCTAGTATGACTAGAAATGCCTTGTATGTATGGAGGCACTGGGTTTCTCTCCCAATCTGAAACTGTTCTGTGTAAACTGTATCGTATACTGTTTCTGAGAAAGCTGGAAAGGTGAGAGTTAACTATGGGATCCAAAGTATGCAGAGATTTCACAGATATTTTATGGCAACTCTCATGTATTAAATAAAAAGGCAGGAACATGAGATTAGTTAAAAAAATGCTCTAACTGATAAAGTAGAGGTAAGTTAAGAACATTAAAGTTTTTGTTTGGTTTTGGTTATTTTGGTCACTACTGGCCTTAGTGCTTGCTCCTGGCTCTGCCACTAAGGGAATATTCCTGGCAGGTTTTTTTTTAATTTTTGTATTATACCACCGTAAGATATACAATTACAATGATGTTCATGTTTGGGTTTCAGTTATACAGTGTTCCAGCACCCATCCCTCCACCAGTGCCCATTTCCCACCATCAATATCCCCTGATTCCCTCTGCCCTCTCCCAGCCTGCCTCTATGTCAGGCACTTTCTCTCCTCTCTCTCTCTCTCTCTCTCTCTCTCTCTCTCTCTCTCACACACACATTCACATTATTGTGACTTGCAATACATACACTTAAAGGTTATGTATATCCCTTTACCTACCTTCAGTACTCTGTTCTAGGATGGTATTATCATTTCCAATGATGATTAGCACACTGTTCCCTTCCCTGTCTTACCTAACCTCTGACTTCCACACGCTTGTGGTTGATTCCACCAATGACAAGACCTCCTGATCCATGGTTTGCCTTGCCTTGGATATTGGTATCATGCTATTTATTTTATATCCCTCAAATAAATGGAGCCTGGGGATTCAACCCTGATCAGCTGCTTGAAGGCAAGGCCTTAGCAATGTATTCCCCTGGGAAAAATTCTTACCAGGTTATTCTTTATTTTTTAAATATCCAGAAATGTTATGAAAGGAATGGAAATGAATACGAATGGAATGAAAAAGTGGTAAAAGCAGTGCATTTAAATTTGAAGAGATAAAGATGGTTTCGATGTTCATCTAGATTTTTTTTTACTTTTTTATTTTATTTTTCACTTACTTGGGGGCCACACCCAACAGTGCTCAGGGCTTACTTCTGGCTTGGCATTCAGGAATCACTGCTGCTGGGCTTTATGGACCATTTGGGTTGCCAGGAATCCAGGTTGGTAGTGTTCAAGGCAAGCGCAGACCTGTACCGTTGCTCTGGCTCCTCATTAGATTTTTAATCAGTATTTATAAGTAAAACAGTAAAATACACTAATCTATTATCTAGCCATTCATTGAATGTCTAAAGATAGTTGCACTCCTAAGACATTATAAAAATAGTGATTTAGAGTTAAAATTCTAAAAAGTATTTTTTATATTTCCTATATATAACATCAGACACGAATCTGTTAGTCATTATAAAGCACCTTTACAAATTATTTACATAGCTTTATAGAGACTATCACTTGTTTATATCGCCCTAGTTAATTTTTTTAACTCTTCTGAATAACATCTGAGAATTAAGCCTTAATTTTCATGCTATGTTTTGTTTAATTCCTGGAAAATTTATAAATTCTGAATAGATGTTTTAATTAGAGATTTTAATGCATGACAAAGTCTAAGACAGTTGAAGAAACATTTTAACTTATTTAGAGAACACAGAAAAATAAGTGATAATTAGTACAAACAAAACATAATTAATTTGCGTGATAGGATACATTTCAACTACTGAATGCTTAGTTCTTTTCATTTGTTGGGGGGGAAGAGGTGCACTTCATGTAAAAATATTAGATACAGCAGCAAAGGAACTCAAAATAGTTAATATTTTTAAATATTAATAGAAAATTATTAAATATTTACATAACAGCTCAAGATGAGTTATTTTAATTTCCCAAGTTCGTTCTTTACTGTTAAAACATAGTACAGTGTTGGATTGCCCTTGTTCACAGCCCTCTGGCTCCTATTTGCCAGCCCTGGGCTTTGTATTGTAAATGAAATGTTCTTTTTCTCTTTTCTCTTTCCTGTATGCCCTTTGCATATTCTTATGATAGAACCTTTTTGATATGCCTTTTGTATAGACACTGGAAGACAGTTAAAGCATTTGTGATATAGGAGTTTATTAACTCTGAAATAGTTACTCCAGGGCATCTGTCATATTTTCTAACTTAATAAAAAAAAAAACTTCAGTTGCCCTTAGATTGATTCTAGTTCCTTACACCCCGAAAGGAGTGTCCCTATCGCTAGACTGGAGGACCCAGGGCAAGCTGTGAGTAAGATACCCTAGTCTTGATATGGGATGGAATAAGTGTCCTAAGCAATATAATTAGCTAAGAGCATGGTCATGGAACAAGCTCTGTCATTACTCAAAGTTAAAAAAAACTGTTCTGGTTAGAAAAAAAAAAAACCAATCTGGCCAGAGGATTGTAGTAAAATCACCAAGACTAACTACTGAATAATCTACACATTCCTCCCTCTTTGTAATGCATTTCAATGTTTATTAATTTCTCATATATATGTTTATTATGGTTTGATTCTGGGATTTCCTGCTCACATTAAGCATCATCTTTGTTTTGGTGCCACGCCTGGAAATGCTCAGGAGTTAGTCTTGGCTCTGCACTCAGGAATCACTTTTGGCAGTGATTTGGGTACCATATGGTATGTCAGGGATGGAATCCAGAATGGCGACATGGCAGGCAAGTGCCCTTCCCACTGTACTATTACTCTGTTCCTTGATCCTTAAGCTACTTATTAATCAGTTCCTGATATTTATCTTTAATTCCTGGTAATGTTTAGCTTCTTTTGTTTTTGTTTCTTCTGATCACACCTGGCAGTGCTTAGGAATCACTCCTGGCTTTGTGCTCAGGCATCACTCCTGGCACGGTTCAAGGGGACCATTTGTGGTGTTGGGGCTCTAACTTAGGTCAGCTGTATGCAAGGTAAGCACCCTTCCCGCTTAACTGATTTTTTTTTCATTTTTGTCATTATTTTCAACAGTTTTGCAAGTTATTTTCCACAGATAAGCTTAAAAACCCATAATGACTTAAATTAGACTGTGCATTAAAATAAATCCATCTTATCTCCCCTTTACTGTTGTGATAGTAACTGGAGGTCACACACTTCAGTTACTGGCCCCTTCTGGGGATCACACACTTTGTGTTCTGGTGGTAGAGACTACACACTCTATTGTGATGTCAGGATTCCCAAGCAGCCGTGCTGCTGGGATCAGACTGAGCATGTGGGGCACTGCCAGGAGTCAAATCTGACAGCCACTTCATCTCTGTTCCACAGTTTTACATTTTGAAAAATATCATGAGTAATGTTTAGTTCTTTATAGAGAATTTTTTTTCTAGGATTGTGTTTCTGTAATCTGTAATGCTTTTCTTCTCTGTATGATCTTAATGAAAGAAAGAACCGTTTTGCTGTATTTCTATTTCACATTTGTTAGCAGGGAGTAGCTTTTCAATAGTAAATAATATTATAAATAAATCAAGTGTTAAAATGACAATTTGATCATATTGGTTAAATAATACAGACTATTTCAAAATACTTTGTCATCTAGAATATTTTGAAGGATTTTACTTGGTGGGAGGACATAACAAAGGTGCTCGGTGCTCAGAGGTCACCACTGGAAATGCCCAGGGGTCTTTTTTGTGGCTGGGATAGACTGCAGGCTTTCTGCTTTCAAAGGAACACTTCAACCTATTGAACTCATTCTCCAGCCTAGGATACTGAATTTTTATCTACAGCAATAAGCTGTTCTTAAAGGAAGGGGATACGGTGCTAAAGATTTGTCAGATATTTCATTTCAGTTACAGAACTAATACTCAGCTCAACCCATGTCAGTACTAATATGTTTGTCAAACCATAAGTTGCAACACAATGTTGAGTACTGTATTGAAGTCAGGCACATCTAGTCTATATCAAAAACCTGATTCTGCCTTTTATTTAGCTAAGCTTAGCCTTTTGTAATTTGGGCAAAATGATAGTTTTTTGAATAAATGAAATCATGTAGAAGCAGTACTTATGTGCTTGACATAAGTGTGGGATGAATTGGGGCTGGAGCAATAATACAGTGGGTAAGGCACTGACCTTGCTTACAGCCTACTCTGGTCCTATGCCTGGTACTCCTTTGCTCCTCTGAGCCCTAACAGGTGTGATCCCTAAATGCAGAGGCAGGAGTAAGCCCTGAGCAGCACAGGGCGTGGCACCAAAACAACAACAAAATAACTAGCAGAATTATTTTACAAATATTAGTATTATAATAATAAAGCAGGAATATATAGGTGTATTCCTCTTGTCAATAATACGGTACTGTGAAATAAAGATATATGAGGATAGAGTCCTCTCTTACACCCACATATGTATAACAATGGGACATGGCAACAATTTGGAGGTAATTAATATATCCATTGCCTTAAATATGGTGGTGGTTTCCAAATGTAAATATGCCCAAATCTGTACAATTATGATAAAGAAATTTATTTTTTGTATATCAATCATACCTCCACAAAGCTGTTAAAAATCAGTAAGTGGAGGTAAATCTTGTAAGAGATCAAGAAACAGCAGAGATGCATCTGGCCCCCTCTCCAGACCGAAACTGAGGCACTCAGAAAAGGATGGGAGCGGTCCTGGTCCATCCCACCATTCCCAGCAGCCGATAAACTCCATGTTCCACAATCGCAGCTATGTCCAAGGCTAGATTCCACTGCTTGGATGAGATCCACCCATGAATTAATCTGTTAAAAAAAAGCATCAGGTATGTGAGTTTATGATTGAAATCTCCAGGCTTTCACAGAGTCAGGGCTGGGCTCCCTCCCCCATCTCCCTGTTTTTTTGGAAGGCCTGGCAGTTGCACCCATACCCCCAAACTACCTCCAAATTAAACATTTAACTCCAATTTTATCAACCTGCAAAAAATTTTGGAATACTACTATACTGATATACCAAGAAGCACAGCAAATCTAAAGGATGTAAAGTAGAAGACAACAATAACAAAATACATACACACAGTGACTATCCTGTAACAACATATCAGTAATTTATTATATAAAGACTTAATAGCTCCATGGTGGATTGAACAATCTTCACTAACTTTTACTAAGAAAATATTTCTTAATGATTATTAGCAAATTACCTATAATAAACAATATAAAATAAATAATTGAGGGTCTGCTATAGGTTAGGCTTAAGCAATGGCTGGGAAAGTTGGAAATAATAGTGATGAGAAGTTACAATGATTGTGGGATAGGTGTTGATTGAATGCCTGTAACAAATTAACACAAACAACCTTGTTAAAAAATTTAGTAGAACCACACTAAGTTCAATAAGTCCAATAAGTAATAGCAATAATACAGATTGCTCAATTTTCACATAACAACTTAGTAAAATGGTCATTACTTAGCAAAACCATTACGAAATATATGCTGCAATATGCAATATTAAGTAGAGTAATCAGTGCCTGCTAAGGGAGCAGGTTTGGGGCGTGGGTGGGAAACTAGGGTCTTTGGTGGTGGTAAATAAATAAGTACTTAGGAGACGTCCAAATGCTGGAATGAATGCTTTTTTTTTTAAATTTTTTTATTATACCACCATGAAACATACAATTACAAAGGTGTTCATAATTGGTTCTTGGTAATACAGTATGGAATGAATGCTTTGCAAATAGATACCCCAGAGCTTTTCTTCAGTGATGCATGACCCCAAAGCATTGTCAGGTGTGACACAAAAAAATATAAAAGAAAACTTAATAAAACTAAAGTATCTTCATATAAAACCAACATAGATTTAAATTTGTTGAAAAAGTGTACATTTTATCACCTATTCAAAATACATTAAAACGCAAATGTATAATATAATCTACTATGTATAATGTATTTACATGTAAATTTCATAATGGCATTCTCAGTAGTGTTTGGTGCCTGATACTTACTCTAGGCAACACTCAGCTGGGCTGTGCTCAGCCTGGTGGTGCTGAGAAACATTAGTGCCAGACTTGGTTATTTTGGTGACTACTAGGACCATATACAAATCATGTTTCTTGAGGGCCACTGCACTATTCTTGGTTGTACTAAGGTCATGCAATGTTGGGGATTGAATGCTGACTTCACTGAATGCAAGACATGTACCCCACAACTTTGGGTTATCTCTCTTACTCAAACATACAGAAATCTCTATATGAATATTGATTGATATTTAAAATATATACATACATTTTAATTTTTGGTTTTGAGGCTACATCTGGTATACTCAAGACTTACTCCTGACTCTGTGCTGAAGGATCATTTCTGGTGGTGTTCAGGGGACTATATTTGCTGTGAAAGATCAACCAGGGTTGCAAAGTAAGCACCTTAACACCTATGTTATTTTTCTGGCTCTCTTTGAGGGGCAGGGGGAACTGGCCTTGGGGGTGACACATCCAGTGGTGCTCAGTGCCAACTTCTGACTCTGAGCTCACGGATCACTCCAGCAGACTATACGGGGTGCCAGAGATCAAGCCCAGGCTGGCCACAAGCAAGACAAACAAGGCATAACACAAGCGCCTTGTATTATGCTCACTCTGGAACCTCTCTGGCTCTATTTTAAAATATTTATTATTTTCTCATCACAAAAGTAATAAACTAAGCATTTGAGAAATTTTAAGTCAGTAATCTTAGTTTTTATGGTCTGTAAAATATTTCACTAATTCAAGAATGATTATAATATGCAGTGTTTTTAGAACTCAAATGCAAATCATTAGCTGTAAGAGCTGATATATACAAGGTCACAGAAGGAGTCCTTCTATGAACATTGTTGCCTTTATTTTTCTCAATTTGTCCTTAAATATTTAGCAGCCCATGATTTTATTTGTGAAAGATGGCATTAAATGATAGTGATAAGTGAAAATCAAAAATAAAATTAACCTTGATATATTGAAATGCACAGATCTTCTGTTATAACATCGGAACAACTCTAAGGAAATAAACAGGAGTTTATTCATGCTTATTAATTTACAAAGAACTTCCATTTAAACAATTCAGCTTCCAAGTCCTACTCTCCTTTCCATCATCATTGTTGGTGTTGCTTGCTGTGATGACTAACGCTCAAAACATATACTTTCTGGTTGTGCTAAAAAAACTTGCACATATTGAGCAATGGTGCTGAAACGGAGGGATGATTGCAAATGAGGCTGCAGTACTCTTACATTTGGCTACGGTGTTCAGCTGAGGTCTGTTCTCTTTTAGTTGTGATGCTTGCATGTGTACTGATGGGAATTGTACTCTTTCACTGAGATACGGAGACTATGGTTGAGCTGCTCATCGAGTCTCTGCAATGCTCACGTATTTGCTGAGTAGTGTTGCACTTTCTGGACATGATGGCCATCTTTCTAGTTGTGATGTTCAATGAGGGTTGTGCCCTTAGTATAGCTCATATATACCTAGCTATTATATGAACTGAAAATGCAGTAGCAGGAAGGGTAGAAAGCATAGCCACTAGTTTCAAACAGCACCACTGCCAGGATCTCACTCAGGTTTGTGAGAGACTGAGAATTTCCACTCATGGCCATGAGCTTTTAAGGCAGGTATTCTGAACCAGGCCTTCTCGGCTGGGCCCTGTGTCAAACTTCTATAAATGTCTTACTTGAATATTCTTTATTCTTTTCTTCCAGTAAGCTGAATGGCTACAAAGTTTAAGTTTTAACTCTGTGACTATTGTTAATTCAAGAAAGATTGCCTTTGCAATCATCCTCCTAATCCTGATTTTTAACAAGTTCTGATCAAGTAAGTTTTTAAAAATTTTACTTGAAAATCGTAATGTTGGGGCCAGAGCAATAGTCCAGGGGTAGAGCATTTGTCTTAAAGCGTGGCCCACCCGGCTTTGATCTATGGCATCCCATATGGACCTGTGAGCACCTCCAGGAGTAATTCCTGAGTGCAGAGCCAGGAATAACCTCTGAGCATCACCAGGTATTACCCAAAAAGAAAAAAAGAAAAGAAAAGAAAAGGAAAGGAAAGGAAATTTTAATGTTTTTAAATGAGCATATGTTTTTTTAAGTATTTTATTATACCACCGTGAGATATACAAATAAAAAAGATATACAATTAAAAAGTTCATATTTGGGTTTTGGTCATACAGTGTTCCAGCACCCGTCCCTCCACCAGTGCCCATCTCCCACCACAGCAACATCCCCGGTTCCCTCCCCTTCCCCAGCCCACCTCCATGGCAGGTTCTTTATTTCTTTCCCTTTCTCTCTCTCTTCTCTTTTCCCCCCTCCAGACTATGGATTACAGAACATACATTAAAAGCGTTGTCATATGTATCCTTTTGCCGCTATTTAATACTCAGTCTAGGTTGGCATTAGTACCCTCGACAATTATTAGCACACTGTTCCATTTTCTGTCTTACCTAACCTTTGACTCCCACACGTTTGTGGTAATTTCCACCTTTGACAAGACCTCCTGATATATGTTTCACTTGACCTTGAATATTGGTATCATAATATGTACATATATATTTATGACATGCAAATAAATGCAGTCATTCTCTATCTGTCTCTCTCCTTCTGGCTAATTTCGCTCAACATAATTTTCTCCATGTCCATCCATTTATAGGCAAATTTTATAACTTCATTTTTCCTAACAGCTGCATAGTATTCCATTGTGTAGATGTATCAAAGCTTCTTTATCCAGTCATCGATTTTCGGGCACTCTGGTTGCTTCCAGATTCTGGCTATTGTGAATAATGCTGCTATGAACATAAAAGTAGGGATGGTGTTTCCGCTGCGTATTTTTGGTTTCCCAACTTCAAACTGTACTACAAGGCAGTAGTAATTAAAACAGCATGGTATTGGAATAAAAACAGACCTGTGGACCTATGGAATAGAATTGAGTATCCTGACACCCAACCTCAAACACATGATCATTTAATCTTTGATAAAGGTGCAATGAGTCTAAAATGGAGTAAGGAAAAGCCTCTTCAACAAGTGGTGTTGAGAAAATTGGGCAGCGACATGTAAAAAAAAATGAATTTGGACCTGTGTCTAACACCATGCACAAAAATCAGATCAAAATGGATTAAAGATCTCAATATCAGACTTGAATCCATAAAAGTACATTGAAGAAAATATAGGAAAAACCCTCCACGACGATTGAAGCTAAAAGGCATCTTCAAAGGTGAAACATCACTAACAAAGCAACTAGAAGAAAACATAAACATATGGGACTACATGAAACTAAAAAGCGTCTGCATATGTTTTTTAACAGGTCTCCTAATGTTATGTTCTAAGGAGATGGAAGAGAGAAAAGTGGGCTTGCTGTTACAAGACACAACCCTGTTGGGAGTAATGGTTCCCAGTGAGCAATTTTGCTCTGGGAACAGATATTAGAAAATGTCCTTTGAGTCTAGCAATAAGTCTTAAAAAAAATGAGAGTTGAGTCTCCTTTGCTAAAGTTTTGTATTTGTATCCATTGTTAAAATTATATGATTCTATGTGCCAGTTACATTTTTTAAGTATTTTATTATACCACTGTGAGATATACAATTACAAAGATATACAATTAAAAAGTTCATATTTGGGTTTTGGTCATACAGTGTTCCAGCACCCATCCCTCCACCAGTGCCCATCTCCCACCACCAAAGTCCCCGGTTCCCTCCCCCTCTCCCAGCCCTCTTCCATGGCAGGTTCTTTATTTTTTTTTCCCTTTCTCTCTCTCTCTTTTCCTTCCCTTCCAGATTATGGATTACATAACATACATTAAAGGGTTGTCATGTGTATCTTTTTGCCTGTATTTGTTGCTCAGTTCTAGATTGGCATTAGTACCCTCATAAATTGTTAGCACACTGTTTCATTTTCTGTCTTATCTAGCCTCTGACACCCACACGTTTGTAATAATTTCCACCTTTGACAAGACCTCCTGATACAAAGTCATGTTTAACTTGACCTTGGATATTGGTATCATAATATGTACATATATATTTATGTCATGCAAATAAATGCAGTCGTTTCTATATCTGTCTCTCTCCTTCTGGCTAATTTCACTCAACATAATCTTCTCCATGTCGATGCATTTATAGGCAAATTTTATAACTTCATTTTTCCTAACAGCTGCATAGTATTCCATTGTGTAGATGTACCAAAGCTTCTTTATCCAGTCAGTCATCGATTTTCGGGCACTCTGGTTGTTTCCAGATTCTGGCTATTGTGAATAATGCTGCTATGAACATAAAAGTAGGGATGGTAATTCCACTGCATATTTTTGGCTTCCCAGATTAGATTCCCAGGAGTGGTATGGCTGAGTCAAATGGGAGTTCAATTTCTAGTCTTTGGAGGAATGTCCATATTGTTTTCCAGAAAGGCTGTCAAGCGGCATTCCCACCAACAATGGATGAGTGTCCTCTTTTCCCCACATGCACACCAGCACTTGTTGTTCTTGCTCTTTTGAATATGTGCCAGTCTCTGTGGGGTAAAGTGATATCTTATTGTTGTTTTGATTTGCATCTCTCTGATGATTAGTGATGATGAGCATTTTTTCATATGTTTTTTGGTCATTCGAATTTCTTCCTTGTTGAAGTATCTGTGCATTTCTTCTCCCCATTTTTTGATGGGGTTGTTTGTTTTCTTCTTGTAAAGTTCTACCAATGCATGATATATCCTGGATATTAACCCCTTATCGGCTGGGCATTGGGTCAATATTCTTTCCCATTCTGTGTGCCTTTGTATCTTAGTCACTGTTTCTTTTGAGGTGCAGAAGCTTTTTAGTTTCATGTAGTCCCATATGTTTATCTTTTCTTCTAGTTTCTTTGTTAGTGATGTTTCACCTTTGAAGATGCCTCTAGCTTCAATGTCGTGGAGGGCTTTTCCTATATTTTCTTCAATGTACTTTATGGATTCAAGTCTGATATTGAGATCTTTAGTCCATTTTGATCTGATTTTTGTGCATGGTGTTAGACACAGGTCCAAATTCATTTTTTTACATGTTGCTGCCCAGTTTTCCCAACACCACTTGTTGAAGAGGCTTTCCTTACTCCATTTTGGACTCTTTGCACCTTTATCAAAGATTAAATGATCATGTGTTTGAGGTTGGGTGTCAGGATACTCAATTCTATTCCATAGGTCCACAGGTCTGTTTTTATTCCAATACCATGCTGTTTTAATTACTACTGCCTCGTAGTACAGTTTGAAGTTGGGAAAGGTGATGCCTCCCATCCTCTTTTTCCCGAGGATTGTTTTAGCTATCCTTGGGGGTTTATTCTTCCATACAAATTTCAGGAGTGTTTGGTCAATTTCTTTGAAGAATGTCATGGGTATCCTTATACCCATTGAATACCCTGCATTGAATCTGGTTTGATTCATTTGAATGCCTAACAAACCGAATAGGACGATTGCACTTGAGGAGATGTGGCCCTGCCAGCAATTTCTATCTCCATTGTCTATGCACCAACATCCACATACAAAGAAGATGAAATTGAGAAATTCTACATGGAATTGGAGGAGTTCCATAAAAAGATCACACCTTCTACAAGATCATAGTCGGTGATTTTAATGCCAAGATAGGACCGAGAAGATCGGCTGAAGAACTCCACATAGGGACCCATGGCCTAGAATGGAATGAACAGGGTGAGAGACTATCTGAGTTCATCATGTCCACCAAGACTATTCATGGGAACTCACAGTTTCAGAAGGCTGAAGCGAAACGTTGGACATGGGAATCTCCTGGCAGACAGTTCCACAATGAAATTGACCACATCATCTTCAATCGACGGTTTTGTCTGACCGATGTAGCTGTCGTCCCCAAATTCCAGACAGGATCGGACCACCGTCTCCTTCGCGCAAAATTCTACTTTCCTAGCAACGGGGAGAAAAAGCTGCAAAGTTTAAGAAGAGAACTCCCAGAACGACCACCAACTGGGAACTCTTTGGCACCATTGCGGCAACATGGGAAGATACCATCATTGATGACATCGATGAAGAATACAACCGACTGGTTCAGCACCTCCATGATTGTGCGAAGAATGTCGAGAGAGAGAAAGACACAAAAGGATGCTTGTCTTCAGAAACTCTTGAGCTCATTCGCCAACGTGGCAAGGCATGAGCCTCAGGAGACCAAATGCTAACGTCCAAGCTTGCTAAACAGTGCAGAGAAGCTATAAAAGCAGACCTCAAAGACAGATGAGCAGAAATACTGGAAGATGCAGCAGAAGCCGGGAAAAGTATTTGCACTGCCCGCCTGTCCTTCGCCAACTATAAGACCAAGATGTCTGCCCTCCAATGCCCTGATGGATCTATCACATCTTCCAGAAAGGCAATGGAGAAGATTATCCAGGACTTCTACTCAAATCTCTTTGATAGCCACATCCACCTGCCCACATACCAAATTCCACAGGATGGATATGTCATTCCCAACGTTCTCCCTTCTGAAATCCGACATGCCATCTCGTCGGTAAAGAAGGGAACAGCACCAGGCCCAGACAAAGTCAGACCCGAACACCTGAAGAATCTGCCATCAGTACTCATCAATACACTAGCTCGGCTCTTCACACGCTACCTGTCTGAATGCAAGGTGCCCTCCCAATGGAAAACCAGCAGGACAGTTCTACTGTTCAAGAAGGGAGACATTCACGACATCGGCAACTATCGCCCCATCTGCCTGTTGTCTGTCATCTACAAGCTGTTTACACGAGTCATCCTTTACAGGATTAGCAGAACACTAGATGAAGGACAACCATGCGAGCAAGCAGGTTTCCGGAAAGGATTTAGCACAATTGACCATATCCACACAGTAACCAAGCTCATTGAGGTTCCGCTCTGTCTCATGTTCATTGATTTACAGAAAGCCTTTGATTCTGTGGAGACTGAAGCAGTCATCGAAGCCCTAGTCAAACAGGGTGTTCAAACCCAATACATCAAGATCCTTCGTGAGCTGTATTACGGATTCACCACCAGGATCTCACCATTCTACAAAGAAGTGATCATTGATGTCAAAAGAGGGGTTCGACAGGGTGATACCATCTCACCAAAACTCTTCAGTGCCACCCTCGAGAACATCATGAGACAATTAGAATGGGAAGGAATGGGAGTGAAGATAGATGGTCAGCAACTACACCACCTCCGCTTTGCTGATGACATCGTTCTAATAACACCAAACAAGCCAAGCGGCACAAATGCTGGCTGACTTTAACAGAGAATGTGGAAAGGTAGGTCTGCAGCTGAATCTGAAGAAAACTATGTTCATGAGAAATGAACTAGATCCTGAGGCCCCATTCACTCTGAATGGAACAAACATCTCTGAATGCAGCAGCTATGTGTACCTAGGTCAAGAAGTCAACATGATGAACTACCTAAAACCTGAGCTGCGCAGGAGGAAGAGAGCGGCATGGAATGCCTTCAAAGGCATCGAAGAAATAGCTAAAAAGGACAAAGAACCTCCGGCTCTGGGCACATCTCTTCGACTCCACCGTTCTCCCTGCATTAACATACGCCTCAGAGACCTGGGCCCTATGAAAGCAGGATGAGAATGCTATTCGGGTCTCCCAGAGAGGCATCGAAAGAGCTATGCTTGGAATATCACGTCTCACTCAAGTGAGTGAAGGAATCCGGAGTTCTGACCTCCATCGCTATTCCAGAATCAGGGACGCTGTCTCGTTTGCCAAGGCATCGAAAATCAGATGGGCTGGCCATGTAATGCGATTTGGAGACAACCACTGGACTAGAGCCGTTACCGACTGGATCCCACGGGATGTCAAAAGATCACGTGGCCGCCCACCTACAAGATGGCCAGACTTCCTTGTTAAGACCCTGAAGGAACGGTTTGAGGCTCTTCATATTTCTGAATCAACCAGATGCCATTGGGCTACATTTGCACGTGATAGGGTCCAATGGAAATGTTACTGGCGCCTGCTCAAGCAAATCGATGAATAACGGGATTCAAGTGATCAAGTTGAATCTGTACAGAGCTCTAGGGAGTATTACCATTTTGACAATGTTGATTCTCCCCATCCATGAGCAGGAAATATATTTCCATTTCCTTGTGTCCTCTTTTATCTCTTGGAGCAGTGTCTTGTAGTTTTCTTTGTACAGGTCCTTTACACACTTGGTTAAGTTGATTCCTAGGTATTTGATTTTCTGTGGCACAATTGTGAATGGAATCGTTTCCTTAATATCCCTTTCTTCTCTTTTGTTATTTGTATATAGGAAAGCCACCAACTTTTGGGTGTTCGTTTTGTATTCTGCCACTCTACTATATGCGTCTATTATTTCTAGGAGTTTTTTGGTAGAGAGTTTAGGGTATTCTAGGTATAACATCATGTAATTATAATAATGATAGCTTGACTTCTCCCTTGCCTATCTGGGTGCCTTTGATGTCCTTTTCTTCTCTGATTGCTATGGCAAGTACTTCCAGTACTATATTGAATAAAAGAGGTCAGAGTGGGCAACCTTGTCTTGTCCCTGATCTCAGGGGGAAGGGCTTTCAACTTTTCCCCCATTTGAGAATAATGCTCATTGTGGGCTTTTGGTAGATGGTTGTAACTATCTTGAGGAAAGTCCCTTCAATTCCCATTTTCTGGAGGGTTTCAATCATGAACGGTTGCTGGATCTTGTCAAATGCTTTCTCTGCATCTATTGAAGGATCATATGGTTTTTATTTTTTCTCTTATTGATATGATGTATTATGTTGATTGACTTGCAAATGTTGAACCATCCTTGCATTCCCGGATGAATCCTACTTGGTCATGAAGTATAATCTTCTTGATGAGTCTTTGGATTTTGTGTGCTAGTATTTTGTTGAAGATCTTAGCATCCGTGTTCATCAGGGACATTGGTCTGTAGTTTTCTTTCTTTGTGTTGTCTCTCCCTGCTTTGGGTATCAGGGTGATATGTGCCTCATAAAAGCTGTTTGGGAGTGTTTCTCTTTCTTGTATTTCCTGGAAGAGCTTGAAAAGGACTGGCAGTAGATCCTCCTTAAAGGTTTGGTAGAGTTCACTCGTGAATCCATCTGTGCCGGTTACATTTTAATTCTATTTTTATTTTTTATTTTAGGGCCTGTCAAAAATGATTTCTCCTGAGTAAATTTACTCATCATTCATTTATTACATATGTTGTAAATTGGAATTAATGAGAACCCTAATTAGTGTAGATTATAGAAAGGGTAAGAGAGTCCTTTGACTTTTGTAGTAAATGTCTTTCACAAAATTGTGAACTGTATTAGAAAGTGACAAAAATTAAGTAAGTAACCAAAATATTAGTCTTAAAATTCCAACAAATTTGATTGAGTGAAAATGGTATACTGGATGCAGCGAATACTAAAGGTGAATAACCTGAGAACTTTGGTAAATATTGAGAGCCATTGATTTGAAAACAACGATGAAAAGCAATTCATCAATAATTTATGGAAGCCATTGTAGGACCAACTGGCTTTTGCTGTTATTTTTTTTCCCCAAATTTTATTACACCACTTTTTAGACATACAATTGCAAGATGCTCATGTAGAGTTTTGGTTCTACAGTGTTTCAACACCCATCCCTCCACCCGAACCCATCTCCCATCACCAACGTCCCCCCCACCTCCCTCCCCCTCCCACACCTCAACTACTTGGCGGGTTCTGTATGCCTTTTCTCTCCTCTCTATCTCTCCCTCCCACGTAACTTTCCTACATATTGTAGAATGCAGTACATTAAAGGACATAACTGTTTCCACTAGTTTGATGGAACGTATGGCCGCAAGTGGCTGCGGCGACTTAGGGGCCTCATGGTCAGCATCTGGATAGCGAAGATGGCGGCTAGTGTGGTGGACGAGTCTCATCCAGCTGCTTCCGGGATCCCCCAGAGGTGATGGGCCCTCCCAAAACCCATCTGCCCTCCTGGGAGCCCCATGGTCAGCTGAGCCTGGGGGGAAGCCGAGTTCCAGCTTCCCCAGCCACCTTTGAGACTGCATACTATGGCTGGTCGCCCCAGGGCAGCTCCTGGGCGGGGCCACCAGGCTCAACAAAATGAAGGGGGAAGGGCTGACCCCTGGCTCCATCTGATGAATTCCCAGTGATTCCCGCTTCTGGGAGCTGCCTACCTGGGCTCGAACTCGTTTTGCTCTGTTAATCTGGTCTTGAGGTAGCATTCCAGCATCCGGACAGCAAAGGTGGCGGCTAATGTGGTGGGCGGAGTCTCATCCGGCTGCTTCTGGTGATGGGTTCCAGCTTTTGCTGTTATTTGAGCTAAACTTCATGATGGAAGAGTAGAGGCAGTGAGGCATCTGCAGAGGGTGCAACTGATAAATGGGTGCTACTTTTGTTTTTCTCAGATCTCATTGAACTACATTGCCTTGTCTGAATCAAAGTGATGAGACAGTTTGTGATCCTTTTGTTTCTCTTGTCTGACATTGGCTATTGTTTGATTTGTCATCTCAAACACTCACCAAGTCCATTGTCGTCTATAATTGCTATTATAATAAATGAGCCTTAAAAAAAACAAGCCTTGACAAAACAAAGCAATAGCCATTGAGAAAAAATAAATCTTTTATTTTTATTTGGATAAAGTCTTAGAGTTTTTTTTTTAATATTTTATTGTACAACTGTGAGATATACAATTACAAAGATGTTCATGTTCGGGTTTTGGGCATACAATGTTCCAGCATCCATCCCCCATCAGTGCCCATTTCCCACCACCAACAACCCAAATTCCTCCCCACCCCCTAGCCTGCCTCTATGGCAGGTTCTTTTTTTTTTGTTTGATTTTTTTTTAATTTTATATATATTTTTTAACAATTACAAAAATGTTCATGTTTGGATTTTTGGCCATACAGTATTCCAGCACCCATCCCCCACCAGTGCCCATTTTCCACCACCAATGTCCCCAATTCCCTCCCCCTCCCTAGCCTGCCTCCGTGGCAGGTTCTCCATCTCTTTTCTCTCTTTCTCTCTCTCTCTCTCTCTCTCTCTCTCTTCGCTCTCTCTCTCCCTTCTCTTGCATATTGTGGATTGTAATACATATACTTAGAGGTTATCATGTGTATCTTTTGCCTATATTTAATGCTAAGTTCTATGTGGTAATAGACTTTCTTTTTTTTTCATCTTGTAAGTTCTTTATTTTTTTAAGTATTTTATTATACCAGCGTGAGATATACAAATAAAAAGATATACAATTAAAAAAGTTCATATTTGGGTTTTGGTCATACAGTGTTCCAGCACCCGTGCCTCCACCAGTACACATCTCCCACCACCAACGTCCCTGGTTCCCTCCCCCTTCCCCCAGCCCTCCTCCATGGCAGGTTCTTTATTTCTTTCCCTTTCTCTCTCTTTCTCTTTTCCTTCCCTTCCAGACTATGGATTACAGAACATACATTAAAAGGTTGTCATTTGTATCCTTTTGCCTCTTTTTTAATGCTCAGTTCTAGGTTGGCATTGTACCCTCACAATTATTAGCACACTGTTCCATTTTCTGTCTTACCTAACCTCTGACTCCCACACGTTTGTGCTAATTTCCACCTTTGACAAGACCTCCTGGTATAATGTTTCACTTGACCTTGGATATTGGTATCATAATATGTACAGACTTTCAACAATTATTGGCACACTGTTCCCTTCTCTGTCTTACCTAACCTCTGCTCCCACACATTTGTGGTAATTTCTACCTTTTGACAAGATCTCCTGATCCATGTTTTGTATGGCAGGTTCTTTATCTCTTCTCTTCTCTCTCTCTCTTGTTTCTCTCTCTCTGTCTCTCTCTCTCTCTCTCTCTCTTCTCTTACGCATTGTGCATTGCAATATATACATTTTGAGGTTATCCAGTGGTGTATCTTTTTGCCTATATTCAATGCTCAGTTCTAGGCTGGTTTTATCATTTTCAATGATTATTAGCACACTGTTCCTTTCTCTACCTTACCTAATTGTCGGGGGTCCACTGGGGTCCTCAACAGTACCAGGACAGAAGTTCTCTTCTACCTCCAAGGCTGCCGGAGGAGCGGATAAAAACACACGAGTTCAGCACAGTTCCAAAAAAAGCTTTTAATAGTACAAAAGCTCTACCACTGCAATCCAATATAATGAAAGAACTCTAGCTCTGTTCAGGACTTAGACCATACAAGAGAGCCCAAGTCTCCCACCAAAGAGAGAGGGATCTCACCTGAGAGGAGTCCTACCCAAAGAAGGAGCAGGAAAAAAGGAAAGAGAACAAAGGGACCTCAAGTCAGTCCCCTTATATACACCAAAGTAATCTGATCTGTGACAGGGAGTATCCTGTCAACAAAGAACTCTAAACAACTTGTGGAAGGGTGGTGCCACACCCTATTATAGGCATAAACAAAGGATTATGTCAAGGACTAATTCCTTCTTCTAAGATTATCTCTTGCATAAAACACTGGAGAGAGAGAGGGGGGGCTGGTATAAAGTAATACATCTTAATTTCATGAGCTTCATATAATCTAGAAGGTACCCACAAGGTCCTTCTTATTTATTATCTGCACCAAGGTGATTTCTGAGTATCTTGTTCTCCATATACTGAAACGGTCACACACACTTGTGTGAGGGCAAATAAGTATGATCTTTCCTATAATCTTAAAGATAGTCTCAACATAGCCAGGTTGGTAGTCTCCTGGTAAATTCTAATTGTCCCATGCTGGGTATAAAGAGGAGCTGTGCCCAATCTAGAAAACAGAAGTCTTAGTAGATATATAATAAGTCAGAAGTTATTCAGAGTCAAGGTGACTTCTGTGTAACTGCCACACCCTCTAGCAGTGTTTAAACAGAAGAGAGATCTCATTAGAAAGAAACTTGGCTTAAGAACATGTAAGTAGATTAAGTTGTGAATGGGTAAAACAGCAAAGCTCCCAAACTAGCTAAGCTTGTCAACACCTAACCTCTGTAAAGTCTTAGAGTTTTGATTTTTAAATCACGATCTTCCCGTTCATCATCTATTTGCTAGAGCGGGCACCAGTAATATCTCCTTATGTCCTGTCTCATGCTAGTAGAGCCAAGGGAATCGGCTTGCTACAGGAACATAAAGAGCCTCAAACCATTATATTAGGTCATGGGAATGACCTAATATAATTGTTACTGGTATTTGGCATATCAAATACTACACACAGCAGCTTGCAAGGCTTGCCGTGCGGGAGGCATACTCTTGTAGTCACCTCCAAATAAAGCATTTATTGATGAACCGTGCGGCTCCTTGCAGCCGCCAGCCGGGCTGTAAGCAGCTCCAAAATAATTCTATGTATTAATTAAAATTTCTTAAACCCTAAATATGAAGATAACTTGATTACCTGGTGTTATTTGGAAAGAAAATAAATGTATTTTCAGATGACCGAAGGATGCTTTTGGTGATGAAAAAATTAGTCATTTATTCAAATATCTCTGTGGAAGACACCCCAGGCATTCAGGGTCATAAATCATTGGCATCACCCGTCATCCCTTTCCTCACTATCAAACAGGTTCACCAATTCTACAACAAACAACGTAAGAGCCATCCTTTATGACTTCTTTCCTAAATTATCACAAAAATCCTATTTTGTCTTTACTTCCAATTGCTCCAACTGCTCTAGGATACTCTCAAGTTAATCTTCCTAACAGGTTCCATCAGGAATATGAACGGGGCTGGTCGGGAACGGAGAGGGACAACAGGCCTGACACGCGTGAGGCCCGAGTCTGACCCCTCATCACATGACGTCGCGATGAGGCCCGAGTCTGACCCCTCATCACATGACGTGCGCTGAGACCCGAGTCTGACCCCTCATCACATGACATGCGTGAGGCCCGAGTCTGACCCCTCATCAGATGACATGTGTGAGGCCCGAGTCTGACCCCTCATCAGATGACATGTGCGAGGCCCGGAGTCTGACCCCTCATCACATGAGCGTGCGTGAGACCCCGAGTCTGACCCCTCATCACATGACGTTGCGCGCGAGACCCGAGGTCTGACCCGAAAAATATCTTGATATACATTGGAAAAAAATTGGTCATAATATCCATCATTGGTCATAATGGATAAATCACATATATCCATAGGCATGTATGAAAGAACTCTAATGTTTTGTTGTTATTGCTGTTTTGTTTGGAGGCTTCACCCAGCAAGGTTCAGAGTTTACTCCTGACTCTGTGCTCAGAGATCACTCCTGGCTTGTTTCAGTACAACACAGTATCACTTGTATTACTTGTCTTCCCATTGATCATCAATTTGCTCGAGCGGGTGTCAGTAAAGTCTCCATTCATTGGGAATTAGATCCGTTATTATTACTGTTTTTGGCTTATCAGATACACCACAGGTAGTTTGTCAGTCTCTGCCATGACTCTGGTATTATCTCAGGGGGCCCGGTCTGCTGTCAGGCTAGAAGCAGTCTCATCTTCTTGCTTTTCTCCTCCTCAGTGGATAGAGTAATTTGTAACAAGACAGGTCTTTAGATCCACTGAGCACTGGAAGAGGACAGTAGAGTTCATGAAATGATCCAGGATAGCATTTAGGGTTTAGATTTATGGGCTAATCTGTTCTACTTATGTTCTTGCATTGACCATCTGAATTTCTGGAATGTGGTTGGTTTCTACTGATTTGATGTACCACTCTGCCCCATGTGTCAGCGTCTCTAGATCACAGCCTACAGCCCCAGAGCAGTTCATGGGCAGGACCACCAGGCCTCCCAAAATGGACAGAAGTGGGGGAGAGGGACCCCAATTCCATCTCCACAGACGCCCGGTGACTTTAGCCGATAAGACCCATGTACCTGGGCTTGAAATCGGCTTTTCTCTAGGGTGAGGTTCTGACAAGCCAGGCTTGAGATCTGCTTCTCTCTTGGGTGGGACCCTGAAGAGCTGTGGAGTTCGGACATGGATAATGACTGCCATTATTATGCGGGGTTTCCTCTGGCTTTTTCTGAGGCTCTGTTGGCGTGGCAGGCCAGGGCCATAACCCGCCCTCCCTCCTGGAGGTCTCATGATCAGCCCAGCATGGGAAGAGCTGGTAGCAGCTCTGCCCCGCATGTCAGTGTCATTTTGATGTCTGATGTTAGTAGTACAACACAGTACAAGTCTGAATTATAGAGACAATGTTCTAAGGCACCATAGTATGAGTTTTGGAGTCAATTTTAGGTCTAAATGTTAATTCCATATTTCTCCTTGATCTCAGGCAGACTAATCTCTATCACTACTGCCTCATATATCCTGACTCAAATACTAACAGTCTTCACTGTCTTGTGAGGATTCAGTGTAAGCTATTCCTTTTTATTTTAATTAAAAAAATCACACTTCTTATAACTGTTTCTGTGTTCTTTGAACTTTTTTCCAGAATTGTTTTTAAAGGCTTCATTCTAATTATACCTCCATGGATACTTATCTATAATTTGATAGATGTTTGCATTTTTTCTTTCAATTATTTATTTATATGTAACTTAAGCTGTGATTTATTCTGAGGAGACAAACATAGATAAGGATAAGAAGGGAAAGATGAAGAAATTAATTTCTTTGGTAAATGCATTAAATGATCATGATATTAGGTAGTGTGATTCTGTTTGTACTGAAAAAGCCAAATAAGTAGTTAATTGCATACATTTTCACTCTGCTGGTTTGTAAAATTAATGTGGCTAAATAGTTTACAACATGGCAAGCATCAAGATGTGGAAATTGAATAAATAGTCAAATGAGGAAGATATTGCAGAAAATTTCTTAGACTTAAAAGAGAACTGAGGGTAAAGTGTGATGCCAAAACTTGAATGATTCTTAATTAATGCAATGTATATTTTAGCTCTTGCTACGTAATTTTTAGTTCATATAGGATTCATTTATAATGGTGAGTATATGTCAGATGTACAGCATTATAATTTGATATATGTAGTTTGATTTATAGTACACATATACATATATATTTGTCATCTCTCTTCATATATTACATTATGATGCTTAAGTATGCTTTGCCTTCTTGCTGAATGAGTTTTAATCTTTGTGAATGCTTCATATTTGGGGTGCCTGTGTAACAGAATACTATTAACTATTTGTAGTGCTGTCTTCCAAATTTAGCTAGAAATTGTTTTTGGAAATTTCATTTTATAATATATTCAGTTGTGGTGTTGCCCTGAAAATTCCAAATATGATAGAATTAATACAAAGGTTAGGCCAAATGTTTTAAAAATTCTAGAGATGTTTGGTGGCAGGAAAGACATTCAAAAAATGAAGTTCTGTTAATCTGAGTGTGGGTGGCTATCCTTTAAAAAAAGAAAACATTTCCACAGTAATCCATGTACATTTTCAGAAAGCAAATAATGCAAGTTTATCATCTCAGAATCTGAAATCAGGATTTGTTCTGTGCTCCAGGAATATGATACATGACAATTCTGATTAATGAGTAAGCTAGACGATATGGTTAAAATGTATTTGTTGCTATGGTAATTTACCATATCTTCCATGATCAGAATCATCTAGGATATTACTATTACCAAATCTGAATCAGCCTGAGTTTGAACTATGTGGGTCCATTAATAAACATATTTAAATAAATATAGTTCATGAATTGTTTTATCTTAAGTGAATATGGCTATTTTTCACATTATATTTTCATTTTGATGTCTGATGTTAGTAGTACATATTTCATGAGTAGTGTTTATATCATTCATATAAAGTCAAAATGATGTCAGTACTGATGATTCAGTTCATAAACAGATGATATAAACTTCAGGTATTATTAGGTGCAGTACATTTATTTGTGTCTCTTCCTTGTGTTAGTCTAAATAATAGTTTTTCTCTAGCTTTATCATAACAATGCAGTAATAATATGTAGAATATGAGTTAATAAAATATGTATGCTAGCATTAAGGCTATTGGTCAAAAGCAGACTATTAGTATGCTCTTATTTAGGTACTTGGCATTGCATGATCCCACCCAGCACCTCTTAGCTGAAGCACCTGTGTTGTCCCCCTGCCCATTGCCACAACAAAACACAACAAACATCAGGCTCATACAGTTGGGCAGTGGGTTGCTGGAAGTTATACATGGATTTTCAACTTATTAATGCCCCTAATTACTACATTGTTCATGGGTCAACAGTACTATAATAAGATAAAAGAGAGGTCAGGATAAGTTAAAAGAAAGTTCTGCAGAAAAATGAATCTTGCAGATGAATAAGTACTACTTGTGATATTGACTATTAGGATTTATTTTATTTTCAAAACAAATGCCTCCATATTACTCCTTTTCATACCCATGATTATAACAACTATATTCATTTCATTTCTGTATATCTATGAATGATTAGGTAATGATTAGAATATTATTTGATTGGAATATTATTATAATAGCCAAGCTATTATTTCCTGCTTCCAATCTTATGGTTTTCCATTTTGATTCTTTTTTTTAAATTATCACTAGCTTTCGGATTCTATGGCTATTCATTAAACCATTGTGATTTCTTTACATATGTATAAAGCTAATCTCCTGAAATTTTCATGTTCTTCCGTCAGACATGCCCACATTTTGACATGGCATTGTCCATGCTTCATTTAAAACCATACCTTCTCTAATGCAACTGCAAATGATTTCACTCATCTGTAGTGAAATTTGTAGTGTTGATTTAATACTACCTTTTACTGTTTCTTGACAGTATTATTTTAACCACTTACCATATAATTTTGAAATACAACAATATCTTTGAGCCTTAATTACCTAATCTAGAAAGCAAAAAAAAATCTTATTAGAGTCAGATTAGTTAAGGAACCCTATGGTCTTCACAACTCAGCTCTGCAATTAGTAGGTGATATATAAATGAACGGGATTTTATCCTTATCTACATAAACATTTTGGCCAAATTTTTCTCAAAATCTGGAGTTAGCTAATTTCTACAGTATGCTATAGTCTCTGAGTTTGTTTCTAATATTGTGTAGAATAAAAAATTTCTATTTCTAGTTTGAGAAGTTTGAAGTTTTCCCTCAAGTTATATCTTCATTAAATATCATCCCAATAATTATTGATGATGATGAATGACTTTTTATACTCTCTACCTAGTACATTTACCAGGGCTATAGACATCTTAGCATATATTCTGTCAATGAAGTAAATGCGGAGATACAGTTCTTTTATATTCACAGGAGACAGTTCTGATGAGAACTTAAATTGGGTACACCCATGTCATCAATTTCCTTTTTTTGACATTTTAAAATAAAAATTCATGTGATATTTTACTTCGAATATATGTATATACAAAAAGTAAAATATATATTATATATATAGAAAATATATAAAGTAATATATATAAGTAAAATAAATATATATAATATATATATGAAGTAAAAATTTTTTTTTGCTTTTTCGTCACACCCGCGATGCTCAGGGGTTATTCCTGTCTCTTCACTCAGTAATTATTCCTGGCGGTGCTCTGGGGACCATATGGGATGCTGGGGATTGAACCTAGGTCAGCCATGTGCAAGGCAAATGCCTTACCAGCTGTGCTATTGCTCCGGCCCCTAGAATATATTTGGCTTCCTGAAATATTAAAATTGTTAGTACAAGTTACATGCTAGAAAATTAGTTAACAGTGTAAGGTTATAGAATTAATTTACATAAGGAACACATATTTATCTTTGACTTTATACATAAATATGTTCTTTAATAAATCTACATTTGCTTCTTCCAACAGTTATAAAAATATGACTATTTGGTAAAACATCATTAATAAAAGTATCAGATCTTAGATTTGGTGCCCTGGTTTGATTTATAATTTTTGCTTAAGCAGAAAAGGAAGAGTAGATAGAAATGTCCTCCTTTTGCTTTACTTTCTTAAGGAATCTATTTTTATTTGCCTTTGATCTGCCATTAATTAGCACTGTCCTGCAGCACTCTCACCTTCAAAATTCCCACAAAGACTAGATATGGTATTTTTTTTAAATGAAGTTATTGAACATCTCTGGTAGTACATTCATAAGCAACAAAGATCGCATATCTTTCCCTCATTTTTGCTGCAATTATCTTTCAAATCCTTGTAAAGGGGAGCAGAGAGTCTTCCAACAGTCTCACCTTTAAAAGCAAACACCTAAATCCAAAGTAGTCATTTCATTGTTATTGAGTTAGAGCTTAGCATGCGGTTTCTTTATACTTGTATACTATCTGATTTTCATTTCCTTAAAAAGAAGAGTTAGAGTTTCATATCAGTTTTTCTTATGTGTTTGTTCCCTGTTTTCCTTCAAAATTTCCTGTTCAGGTAGGCTGTCCTGCATAAGATTTCTTTACATGTTCACTTTAGAAACTTAGTTTTATCTGTCTGGATCTATATTTACTAATACAGTTTCTGTCTGCTCAGAAACTTGAGTTTGAATCCTTGTTGCATGAATTTTGGACACATGCTGGGACTGTAGAAATGATAAAATATTAAAAAGATTATAGTATGTTGGTCTAGACAATTCGGTTACAGTGTTGTATACCTATCAACATAAAATCACCTTTTTTATTCTAACTCCATATTCTCAGATGAATCTAAGACATGCTTTACTTGATTTCTAAACAAATATGACTTGACATAAGTTAGAAAATAATTATTCTCATGTCAGAAGAAATTCTCACCCTGCAGAAAGATTCTTCACATTTTCTTTTTATGACCAAGTTTCTTTAACTTTTTAGTTTTAGCATCAAAAAACCTTAAAAAGGAACAAATTTAAGGTTAATATGCATAAGGTATAAATTTAAGGTCAGTATGTGGTTAATATCCATAAGGATAACTGAAAAAATGGATGAGGGACATCTGAAATTAATATCTTTGGCAATGATAAATAGGAACATATTTCTGTGTATTGACAAATGCACCTAAAATAAAGGCACATTTGATGTATTGCTCTTTTAACCTTGAAATGCTGAAATTAACATAATTTTTTTCCTTCTACCATCCTGTCAAAATAAACTGTTCACCAATTTTCATCACTTTTTTCCTTCCAAATAACTCTCAAATCTGTGCACCTTTCTATGCATTCACATTGTTAGTGTACTTCAATTCACTATAGAATAGTCCAGGTGTTTGGAACAGAGCCATTAAATGAATGAACACTCTTTGATGTACAGGTCTTAAATTCATATTCAGTCTTTCATTATTCCTTGCTTTAACTAGAGCATATGTCTTATCCTTCCAATTAGAACTTCCAATTCCCTCTTCTTTTGCTCACACTAAAAGTTGTGGCTCTAAAGGACCATCTGGGTCATATTATATCGTGTAATCTTGTATTTGACTGTCAATCACCAATTTAATAAAAATCCTAACTATATCTCATTTGGGCCAAACACACTCTTTCCTGTCACTTGCAACCCCTGTTCTTCAGTGATCCCTTACCAAGTGTGGCTCTTAATATTGACTACAACTAATTTTTAAAGTTCCCAAGTGATTTTTATGTATTTATTGTACTTTTATGTCACACATTGCTATCTCTATGGGAAGAATTCCTACTTGACTTTGTGAAGGAAGTTATCTTTATCCTCTGTAGATAGTTAATTTTCACAACAGTAACACACAGATAATCTTAAAATATTCTTTTAATAAAACAGCAATTAAAGAAATAAACTTATCTTTGTACCTGTTTCCCATTTCACAACATTCTTTCCATTAAGTTGTTAAATTGAAGGAAAAACACATATATTGTGCTAAACAGTAATATTTTGGGTATTTTTATTTTTTTTAGGGGAGGGAGTGTCCAAGAGAGTTTTCATCAGAGAAAATAGAGTTCCTTAATGGTGATTATGGGCCAACTGGCCAGCAGAACTATGTGAGGGTCCAATTATGCAGTATATTTCTATCAATCCGAACATTGTTCAGGATCTCTATGGATATACCTAAAGATGCTTGGGGACAATGTTGTGCCAGATATAAATTGGGGTTAGTCTCATGCCAGTGGTTTGCCTTAAATCCTATACTATTTCTCTGGCTGGAGATTCAGTGATTTCTTTTTAAAGTAATACTTATGAGAATGTAAATATTAAGAAAGCTGTATCTTTTTCTTATTAAACTTATCTAAACTGACCACAACTGAATTATATGACCCTCAGTGTCAAAATCTATTGAAATAGAGATGGAGAGACCGCTTGATCACTAAACATCCTGTTATTCATCGATTTGCTAGAGCGGGAGCCAGTAACATTTCCATTTGACCCTATCATGTGCCAGTGTAGCCCAAAGGCATCTGGTTGATTCAGGAATATGAAGAGCCTCAAACCATTCTTTCAGGGCCTTGACAAAGAAGCCTGACCATCTTGTAGGTGGGCAGCCACATGATCTTTTTAATGTCCCATGGGATCCAGTCGGTAATGGCTCTAGTCCAGTGGTCGTCTCCAAACTGCATTACATGTCCAGCCCATCTGATTTTTGATGCCTTGGCAAACAAGACAGTCTCCCTGACTCTGGAATAGCGACGGAGGTCGGCGCTCGGATTCCTTCTCTCACTTGAGTGGGCGTGATATTCCAAGCATAGATCTTTTGATTCCTCTCTGGGAGACCCAAATAGCATTCTCATCCTGCTTTCATGGGACCCAGGTCTCTGAGGCGTATGTTAATGCAGGGAGAATGGTGGAGTTGAAGAGATGTGCCCAGAGCAGGAGGTTCTTTGTCTTTTTAGCTATTTCCTCAATGCTTTTGAAGGCATTCCATGCTGCTCTCTTCCTCCTGCGCAGCTCATGTTTTAGGTTGTTTATCATGTTGACTTCTTGACCTAGGTACACATAGCTGCTGCATTCAGAGATGTTTGTTCCATTGAGATGAGAGATGGAGAGAAAAGAAAAAAAAATTAATCAGACAAACTTTACAAAAATTAATATTTAGTCCCAATAGTTTTACTAGCTTGACATAGCAAAACATAAGCTTTTATGAAAATGCTTTAAAAATAGGCTTTTGTTTAATGTAGTTATTTAAAAATTTATCATGTTCTTTTTAAAGAGAATGTGCCTAAAGCTATTTATAAACTTAGAAATAAAAAACCTTATGTCCTTTAATTCATTCTAATGATGTGCTTTGCAGCAACTATTGTCTCTAAGGCTTGTAATAATATGTAAGAGAGTAATATTTCCAGAACTACACAAAAGCAGACATACATATAACATGAATCCAGTGGAGAGCTTAAATGATTGTGTTTAAAATGCGAAATATAACCATTGACTCTATTTAGGAATGACTCAGTTCTCAGTAATTCTCTGAACATGGTGTATGGGCTAAGAAATGCCTAGATTTTTTTCTCAAAATCTGCATTCTCCAAAATAGTACTAATTTTTTGAGAAAACATAACTATGAATGAGTCTTAAGAAATAGTTGAAAGTTTTAAATTTCTTGGTGAAAAAAAATTCAAACTAACAGTATAAAGTTCAGAATTGAAATCCTTTGAGACAACAAAAATTATAATTAAGAGCTCCCAAATTAATTTTAACAAGAGTAAGGAAAGAGTCAGCAGGTAAGGTATGATTTATCCAAAGTTATGATTTATCCAAACAAATGCTCATAGATAGTCTTTTAAAGTAAAAGCTTTGTGAAAAGGAAGAATATAAATAGTTGTTTTGAGTCAATATGAATATAATGAACATCCTAATGACCTCAGAGAGATTTCTTTCATTCTTAGCTGATGGCAAGCTAAAGATCAGAACCACAATTCTTCAACATTCTAGGGCAAAATGTTCCCCACAGTTTCAGAAGAGAATCCTCATTCTAAAATTGAATGCGAGGAATCTTTTTAGCTTTCTATTTTGTTCTAGATAATTTAAATGGTTTTTAAAAGGCATTAATAAATTAAGTAACTAACTACATTAATAAAATAAATTAAATAATAAACTAACTACATTAATAAAATAAATGACATAAATTTGCTATAATACCTTGGGAAATCATGTGGGGGTAAAGTGATTTTCCCTTCAGCTTTTCAGAACATAGATATTTAGAAAATAATCCACAACACATCTCTGGTTGTGTGCTTCTTCACAACACCCCATTGCGACACTATGGGATATTTGATTGCCGTCAGGAACTGTCTAAAAAAGACAGAGGAAAAATTGCTGAAGGTCACAGAACAAACATTATATCCTGTGATGGATGTATTGTGCTTGTTATTTTGACTCACAGGGTTTAACATAAGGCAACTGCACAATAGCTCCTTGGTGAGGGTGTGATATTTTCTTTCCATCTGAATTTTGCATAAATGTTCATGTTCTTTATTTACAATGTTTTTTTCACAGGATCGTGAGACCAAAACTATCCAATTCAGTGGCTCTGTTTATTTTTTTCTCTCAGTCTTACCTTTAAGATTTGATTAATATATATCTTTCTGTTTCGAGAATATTTAATTAATGTGAAGACTGGCATAGTCTCTAAATTAAAAACAGCTGGTATTTTAAAAATGATAATAAGCATTAATATCATTTAATGACCATCTTTAAATGATAATAAGCAATAATGCTGCATGAAAAGAAATATATAGTAATTAAATTGATTTCCTAGATTTTTCAAGATAAGAGTTATTGCTAGTATATTATTAAACTATTATTTAAGTGATGATATAAAATATATGGGAATATATGGAAAGCATAAATAATTGAATAAAAGAGTTTGATTTTATTATATATCTCTAAACTAGTTTATTTTATATTTAATTCATTCGATAATGTCAAATTAACAAAAATGCAGCTGTGTTCTGAAATGCCCTTTTATCATATGAGGAAAGCTTCTATTTCCTTAGTAACTAGAACAAAACATTAACATGTTTTCCTCAGTGAGTCTATTCAATAAGAAAAAAATAAGTATTATAGGTTTGGGTTGTTAATGAAATCTACATGTTACATTAAATTGGACAAGATGTGATTTCCATGTATATACGTACAGAGAAATTCCATGGTAGGCATATAGCCACTTTATAAAATAATGCATGCATATATTTTTGTACAATCCACCACATTCCGCAGTTATCTGTATGTACATCCTGGTTTTGATCAATAGTCTTGGAAATTTTTACTTTATTTTTTTTTAAGTATTGTATTATACCAGCGTGAGATATACAAATAAAAAGATATACAATTAAAAAGTTCATGTTTGGGTTTTTGGTCATACAGTGTTTCAGCACCCGTCCCTCCACCAGTGCCCATCTCCATACAAATAAAAAGATATACAATTAAAAAGTTCATGTTTGGGTTTTGGTCATACAGTGTTTCAGCACCCGTCCCTCCACCAGTGCCCATCTCCCACCACCAACATCCCCGGTTCCCTCCCCCCTTCCCCAGCCCTGCTCCATGGCAGGTTCTTTATTTCTTTTTTTTTTTTTTTTTTTTTTTTTATTTTTTTTTATTTTTTTTTTTTTTTTTTATTATTTTTTAGTATTTTGTTATACCACCGTGAGATATACAAATAAAAAGATATACAATTAAAAAGGTCATGTTTGGGTTTTGGTCATACAGTGTTTCAGCACCCGTCCCTCCACCAGTGCCCATCTCCCACCACCAACATCCCAGGTTCCCTCCCCCTTCCCCAGCCCTGCTCCATGGCAGGTTCTTTATTTCTTTCCCTTTCTCTCTCTTTCTCTTTTCCTTCCCTTCCAGACTATGGATTACAGAACATACATTAAAAGGTTGTCATGTGTATCCTTTTGCCTCTATTTAATGCTCAGTTCTAGGTTGGCATTAGTACCCTCAACTATTATTAGCACCCTGTTCCATTTTCTGTCTTAACTAAACTCTGACTCCCACACGTTTGTGATAATTTCCACCTTTGACAAGACCTCCTGATATATGTTTCACTTGACCTTGGATATATATATCATAATATGTACATATATATTTATGCTATGCAAATAAATGCAGTCATTCTGTATCTGTCTCTCTCCTTCTGGCTAATTTCGCTCAACATAATCTTCTCCATGTCCATCCATTTATAGGCAAATTTTATAACTTCATTTTTCCTAACAGCTGCATAGTATTCCATTGTGTAGATGTACCAAAGCTTTTTTATCCAGTCATCGATTTTCGGGCACTCTGGTTGCTTCCAGATTCTGGCTATTGTGAATAATGCTGCTATGAACATAAAAGTAGGGATGGTGTTTCCGCTGCGTATTTTTGGTTTCCCAGATTAGATTCCCAGGAGTGGTATGGCTGGGTCAAATGGGAGTTCAAGTTCTAGTCTTTGGAGGAAAGTCCATATTGTTTTCCAGAAAGGCTGTACCAGCCAGCATTCCCACCAACAATGGATGAGTGTCCCCTTTTCCCCACATCCACGCCAGCACTTGTTGTTCTTGCTCTTTTGAATATGTGCCAGTCGCTGTGGGCTAAAGTGGTATCTCATTGTTGTTTTGATTTGCATCTCTCTGATGATTAGTGATGATGAGCATTTTTTCATATGTTTTTTGGCCATTCGAATTTCTTCCTTGCTGAAGTTTCTGTTCATTTCTTCTCCCCATTTTTTGATGGGGTTGTTTGTTTTCTTCTTGTAAAGTTCTACCAGTACCTGATATATCCTGGATATTAACCCCTTATCAGATGGGTATTGGGTGAATATTCTTTCCCATTCTGTGGACTGCTTTTGTATCTTAGTCACTGTTTCTTTTGAGGTGCAGAAGCTTTTTAGTTTCATGTAGTCCCATATGTTTATCTTTTCCTCTAGTTGCTTTGTTAGTGATGTTTCACCTTTGAAGATGCCTTTAGCTTCAATGTCGTGGAGGGTTTTTCCTATATTTTCTTCAATGTACTTTATGGATTTAAGTCTGATATTGAGATCTTTAATCCATTTTGATCTGATTTTTGTGCATGGTGTTAGACACAGGTCCAAATTCATTTTTTTACATGTTGCTGCCCAGTTTTCCCAACACCACTTGTTGAAGAGGCTTTCCTTACTCCATTTTAGACTCATTGCACCTTGATCAAAGATTAAATGATCATGTGTTTGAGGTTGGGTGTCAGGATACTCAATTCTATTCCATAGGTCCACAGGTCTGTTTTTATTTCAATACCATGCTGTTTTAATTACTACTGCCTTGTAGTACAGTTTGAAGTTGGGAAAGGTGATGCCTCCCATCTTCTTTTTCCGAGGATTGCTTTAGCTATCCTTGGGGGTTTATTGTTCCATACAAATTTCAGGAGGCGTTTGGTCAATTTCTTTGAAGAATGTCATCGGTATCCTCATAGGGACTGCATTGAGTCTGTACAGAGCTCTAGGGAGTATTACCATTTTGACAATGTTGATTCTCCCCATCCATGAACAGGGAATGTGTTTCCATTTCCTTGTGTCCTCTTTTTATCTCTTGGAGCAGTGTCTTGTAGTTTTCTTTGTACAGGTCCTTTACATACTTGGGTAAGTTGATTCCTAGGTATTTGATTTTCTGTGGCACAATTGTGAATGGAATAGTTTCCTTAATATCCCTTTCTTCTCTTTCGTTAATATCCCTGATAAACACGGATGCTGAGATCTTCAACAAAATACTAGCAAAAGAATCCAAAGACTCATCAAGAAGATTATACGTCATGACCAAGTTGGATTCATCCCGGGGAATGCAAGGATGGTTCAACATTCGCAAGTCAATCAACATAATACATCATATCAATAAAAGAAAAAATAAAAACCATATGATCCTTTCAATAGACGCAGAAAAAGCATTTGACAAGATCCAGTACCCGTTCATGATTAAAACGCTCCAGAAAATGGGAATTGAAGGGACTTTCCTCAAGATAGTTACAGCCATCTACCAAAAGCCCACAGCAAGCATCATTCTAAATGGGGAAAAGTTGAAAGCCTTCCCCTGAGATCAGGGACAAGACAAGGTTGCCCCCTCTCACCTCTTTTATTCAATATAGTACTGGAAGTACTTGTCATAGCAATCAGAGAAGAAAAGGACATCAAGGGCATCCAGATAGGCAAGGAAGAAGTCAAGCTATCATTATTTGCAGATGACATGATATTATACCTAGAGAACCCTAAACTCTCTACCAAAAAACTCCTAGAAACAATAGACGCATATAGTAGAGTGGCAGGATACAAAATCAACACCCAAAAGTCAGTGGCTTTCCTATATACAAATACTTTATATTATTTACAGTAGTTTCAGAAGGCTACGTGTGAAGAGCAGAGGCATCTTTTAAGAAACCTTGTACTATAGTTGCCCTAAAAACCTACCTTCTTTGGTGAATGAGTTTGATTTCAATCAGATGTATATAGGTGACTATATTCTATACAAATAAGTAATGCTTCGGGTCAAAATGAAAACATACAATGAAAACATGTATTGTCCTGCACAGCAGTGCCTGGCAAGCTACCGGTATAGTATTTAATATGCCAAAACCAGTAACAATTATAGATCTCATTCCATGACCTGATGGAATGGTTTGAGGCTCTTCATGTTCCTGGGTGAGCAGTTGCCCTAGCATATGACAGGATGAATGCAGATGTTACTTGTGCCCGCTCGAGAAAATCGATGAACACCGGGAAGACAAGTGACACAAGTGAGTGATACATTGTCCCATTTCTGTCCACCAAGTATGAGACTTCTATAGTAAAACCTTTTCTTTGTAACAAAAATGGGTGGAACAAAGGAAAATGGAAAAGAAACAATACAGAAGGAATTTTCATTTTGTTAAAGTGCAAATGAAGTGTTAACCATATCACTATTTATTACCACTATTATTTTTAGGTGGGGAACACTAAGAGGAGCTCAAGGGCAGAAAGAAAAAATTTTGGGTATGTAACTTTATAAACTTGAATTTATACTGTGAAGTAAACTCTATATTTTTATTTTACCTAATTCATTTTAATATTTTTATGTTCTCCACAAAAATCTTATAATCAATAACTAAGTAATAAATTCTTTCAATAATTAGTTCAAATTATATGCAGAAATTCATTATTTTGTTCACAATAAGACTTATTAGTAAATATTTATGCTCCCTGACCATTTATATTAAAGCAATACTTTGATTTTTTCTCTTATATGACAATCAATTTTTTGTTCTTAAATTTTTTTTTTACAATTACAAAGATATACAATTAAAAAAGTTCATATTTGGGTTTTGGTCATACAGTGTTCCAGCACCCATCCCACCACCAGTGCCCATCTCCCACCACCAATGTCCCCGGTTCCCTCCCCCTCCCCAGTCCTCCTCCATGGCAGGTTCTTTATTTCTTTCCATTTCTCTCTCTTTCTCTTTTCCTTTCCCTCCAGACTATGGATTACAGAACATACCACTCCTGGGAATCTACTCTGGGAAACCAAAAATACGCATGCGGAAACACCATCCCTACTTTTATGTTTTTAATTTTGTATAGATAATGCTTTTGTAAAATTAATAAAAATTATATATTTATATACACTTTACACATATATAATTTTTATATATTTATGTCCACAAATAATTATCAAAATCTATATGCTAGAAAATGCTCAGTTAAAATATATTGTATATATGGGTGAATTTACGTAAAAATACACAAATGTTACAAGTATTGGAATATACAATCTCATTTTCTTATAATGTGAATTTCCATATATAAATGGATTTTTTCTTGTTTCCACTCACACATATGTGTTTCTTTACTGATAAAGAACTAATGACTAGTCTAAAATATACTAAAGGGGCTGGAGCAATAGCACAATGGGGAGGGCATTTGCCTTGCACGCAGCCGACCCAGGTTTGATCCCCGGCATCCTATATGGTTCCCTGAGCTCCGCCAGGAGTATTCCTGAGCAAAGAGCCAGGAGTAACCCCTGACGGTTGCTGGCTGTGACCCAAAAAGCAAAAAAATAAAATTAAATTAAATTTAAAAATATACTAAAGTTATATATAAGAAACAGCCTAAATAATATTGGAATACATTACCCCAAATACCCAATTTCTTACTTTTTTGTTTTATAGAATTTGACTATTTTTATTTTTAGAATTAAAAAAAATTTCAGACCTAGTGGTGCTCACTGGTTCTGTGCTCTGGGATTATTGCTTTCTGTGCTCAGGGATCAACTGTAGGTGGTACTTAGAGCACAATGTATGATGTCAGGAATCAAACAAGCTGGGAAAGGAAAGTGTATTATTTCTTGCACTCTCTCTTTCTCTCATTCTCTTTCTTTCTCACTCTCTCACCCACTTATTTTTTTAATTTCAAATTAAATTTAATTGATTTACCATTGTTCACAGTGCTGTGATGTTTAGGAAGACAGCCTCCCACCTCTATAAGTTTATATACCTCAATACATTTACCCAGTACCTGAGTGTCATTACACTATCAAAATGACGCCTTTTCCCTGCTTTTCTCTCCCCAACACATTTCTCCTTTCCAGCTTTTTTTTAAACAGAGCTAAGTTAGTTTTATTGTGTTTGGCTAATTTATTTGCTTTGGTTATTTATGTTTCATGTTTGAAACTGTCAGGTAATTGTTTTTCACTTCCATACTTATTTCACTTAGCATAATAGCCTCAAGCTCATTTTGTTAAAAGGGTGCCATTTCATTTCTTAATAGCTGAGTTGTATTTCACTTAGTGCATATTTACCCACCCCTGACTCTGGTCACCCTTCAGTGAGTATTAAGGTTGATTCCATGTCTTTGACTTTTGTCTTGATAGCTAGGAATAGAGAGATGCAAAAATCCTATAGAATTAGTGTTTTCCTGTCGTGGAAATGCCTTGATTTAGTGTTGCTAGTTCATATGATATTTTTATTTTTAGTTTGCTAAAGAATCTTCGTTCTATTTTCTATAAAAGATCACAAATTTGCATTTCCACCAAAAGTGAGTGTTTAATTTTGTCAGGTCCTCTGGTTCTGGGCAGGGCACTAAGTGGTGTTTAGGGACCATAATGCGGGGAGCACCCACATGCAAGCCTTCTCGCTTTGCCCATACATTTAGAATACGTATATGAGATTGCAGAATCTGATAGTTTTGTTTCATTTTGTTTTATTCTTGGTTTTACAAGGTCTTAGCAAGCTGAGCGTGGGGTTTGTATTAAGCCCAGGGACCTATCTAGGAGAAAGAAAATCTAGTCAGACTTTAATTTATAGGAATCTCAGCCCATAGCCATTTTCTTCATATAGAGTATATATGGACTAATATGAGTAGTGTGAATCACTGGAGTAGTGAATAGCTTAGGAGGTGACATCAAGTAGGAATTAAATTTAACAAAAATTCCATCCTGATTCAATTCAGTTGCTGAGAAAAACTGAGGTGATTATTATTTCACCATGTCTCTCTAAGGAAAAATAAAAGGTTAATCACCTTTGAAAAATAACTGCAACATCAGCCTCTACAAGTATTATGACAAAATATGCAGCATAAATTTGAAAATTATAAGGCATAAAAAATCAAGAAAATGTAGCCAATAAATAAGGAAAAATACCTTCTTTAGAATCAATAGTTTATTCTAAAATCTAGACTGAAAATAATCACTGTAAACCTTTAAAAATATGGAAAAATGTTCAGTTTTATAAAGGATTGCACTGTATTACAAACTAGTTCTTTGTCTTTTTTTGATCACACCTGAGGACTCAGGGTTTATTCTTAGTTTTGTGCTCATGAGTTATTCCTGGCGGGACTTGGGAGATATATGGGGTGCTGGAAATCTAACCCAGTTTAGCTACATGCAAGGCAATTGTACTACCCACTGTACTATCCCTCTGTCTTCAAAAATGATTTCTAGAAGGCAGTATTGAAACTAAGAACTCACTTTATTAGTCACATAATAGAATTAACAATTTCAAGTTTCACTAAACTATGTGAATTTATAGTATGCATAAAATATAAAATAATAGAAACATCTAGAACAATGTGATTGGGGGAATAATAAAATTTTTGATATACATATAATTGTGTTATCATAATTATGACAAAAGACATGGTAATGATAGGAAAATATTTCCTAAACTAAAACATATGATCTTCATGATTTAGGAGGTCCCAGTAGGAGAAATAAAAAGTCATGCTTTACAGTTAAATAGTTGAAGAGAAAAGATAAACCTTAGTCATTTATTAAATTGTTTCATATATTAAGATATTTTGCTCTTGGTTTAACTATACTTAATCTTGAAAAGTGTAAATATAAAAATCTGAACTATAAAAAATCAAGGAGGAAACAGGGAAAAAATTCCTCTTGTTACTAAGCTTTGTACTGTTTTTTTTTTTCCATAAAATCAAACACATAAAATCTAGAACGAATATAAGGCCAAACATAAGGAAAATGTCACAACTAAAATTAAAGGATCTAATTTTTTTGCAAATTATCAGGCAATATATAAAAAGCACTTACCTGATAACTTGCCTATTGTCAAGAAAGTTAAGTTTTGACAACTATAAGAGAAAATGCAAAGAAAACAAATATTTGTATTCTATTGTTGAAAATTTAAGTATTTATAATTACTATGTTTTTTGAATTGAGTCCATAAAATATAATATAGAAATACAATATGATATGGCATGTTATTCTTTTAATAGATGGATTCACAAGATAACAAGATAATTAACTTAAGGTGTCTGCGACCCATATGCATTGCAGTTGTATTAACTACTTCTAAAAACTAGAAACAAGTGTCCTTCAACAGAAAAATGAACAAATAAAGTGTGATATATTGTCATGGGTTTAAGAATGTTTTTCTCAATGATGGGACATCTGTAGGACCAAGGTTCAATAGTCTGTGTCTTGGTGTGTACTGGACTATACCACCTGAATTTTTGTAATTATACTAAAACATTTGCACAATGATGAAACTGCCCAACAATGCAATTCTTAAAATGTATTAACATCACAAAGTGATATAGGATATTGTCCTATATTACTGTGACATTAATACATTGGTGATGGTATATACATGTGCGTATATATATTATATATATATTTATACACACATATATGAATATGCATAACAGAATTTATTTTCTTCATTTTATAAAATGGGAAAAAGTTTTGTTTATATATAAAACTTGAAAATATACCAAATGAAAAAGTCAGATAAATACTGTATAATCTCAAAAATATGTGGACTCTACAAGTAGTTAAACTCAGAATAAATTAGGAGTGGAGTTGGGGGGGAATGTGGGAAAGTTAGACAAAGCATGCAAATTTGTTTTTATTTTTATAAGATAAAAAAGTAATTTCTATAAGATAAAAGTATTCTGGTAAATTAATATATAAAATAGAAATTATAGAGAATATTGCATGCCAAGAAGTTGCTAAAGTTTTCTAAGCACATCACTTGTATCACTTGTATCACTTGTCTTCCGGTTGTTCATCAACTTGCTGCTCCATTCGTTGGGAATGAGGTCGATTATTGTTACTGTTTTTGGCATATTCAATACATATAAACATAAAAAAGGTAGCTATGAGAGATGTGAATGTGTTTAGTATTTTGATAATTATTTTACTGTATACATATATTAGTCAATCATTTCATATGACTTTTACTAATAGAATATTATGTATCAATTAGTATAGACTTGATATTATGTATCAATTATGTTTCTACTAAGCTGAAGAGAAAAAGCATTATTGAACAACTTCAAAGCAAGTAACAAAGAAAGTCAGAAGATAATAATAAGATGAAATTTAATGATACTAATGATGAGATTGCTTGTCAAGCTTAATTTCATATCTGGTGACAGTTTTCATGAAACAAAGCAAAATGAAGGCATAATACAAATATTAGATTCAAATCATAAAAAGCAAAAGTTACAGAAACAAATGGATATCAAATTGTATTAGTATCTTAACACCTCTTAGCATTTCATGGGAATGCTAAGAGGTGTTAAGATACTAATACATCTAAGAAGTATGTATTATTTAGATGTTATATAAAGAAGGTTACAATGAAAACATGTATTGTTTTTATTGTAATTTCATTTATATTTAGCTGATTTTGCTAAATATAAATATGGACAACTAAATATAAATATGAACATAGTAAACTTCTTAGATATATTGATCTCTTAATTTTAAGTTAACAAAATTATTAATGGGTCTATATTACTTTTTAATTCATGTGAAATATTTGCAAAGTTTAAAAGATACCAATATACTGGGACATAGACAAATTTAACACACTGGAAAACTTCATATAACACATTGCTATATGAAGTATGCCTTAAAGGAAAAGAAAGGATAAATAACTAATACTAATATAGAGGTAGATAGATAGATAGATAGATGATAGATAGGTAGATAGATAGATAGATATACTCTGCATATTAGTGTATCTATATCTATAGATAAACTATATCTATAGGTATAGATATTATATAATATATAATTATATATAATTTTATATTTATATTCAAGTGGGGTTTCTTATTCTAAGAAAAGTTGGTAACTGGGAGGAACAGATAGTACAGGACTTAAGGCACTTGCCTTGAATGTGGCTGACCCCAGTTGCATCCTGTGTGCATCACATCTCAAGGTCCCTCAAGTCCTACCAGAAATGATCCACGACCACAGAGCCAGCAATAGTAAAACCTGAGTACCATTATATGTGGCCCACCCCACTGCCCTTAAAAGATTAGAACTTGCTAATAAACATTTTATGACAAAGCCTGCAAACATAATAAAAATGTAATTTAAAAATCTCCCTACAAAAAGCATTGTCTTCCCTGCCATACACATGAAAAGAACAAAGAAATAATAAAGAGAAGAGTAGAAAATAATAATAAACGAAGAAGAAATACTACAGAGACTGTAATAAAACAAAGTTGATTCTTTTAAATAGGAATCTTCATTTTTAAAAACAACAAAAAAAAGACAGAAATTTTATAAAAGGACTTTAGTAGAGTTTCAAATGATATTAATTAGGTAACACAATTTTACAAAATGTTCTGTAACATTATATGTGAAATGAAAGATACATAAATGAATTTCTTTTTAAAGTGCTTATTAAAATTCAGACAATAATATAGTGAGATGGTGCTGTGTGTAAGGCACTTCTCTTGCCTACAACTGACGCAGGTTAGTCCCTGGCAACACATAGCATTCCCAGAGTTTCTCCATGTGTGATTCCTGAGTACAAGTACCAAAAAGTAAACCCTGAGCACCACTAATTCTGACCAAAAATCAAACTAATAAACTAAAATTCATACAAAATGGAAATAGAAAATCTGACACTATGATGCTCTTTGAAAAGCTGATTTTGTATTAAAAACATTTCATAGAAACACCAGGCTTAAATAATGTCATTGATAAAGTCATTAAAAACATTTTTTTCTAATTTTCTGGGGAATACCTGGTGGTGCTTAGGGCTTATGCTCAAGCTCAAGGATCATTTCTGGAGGTGCTGAGGGAACTAAATGCAGTGCTTAGGGAATATATGTAGTTCCAGGAATTAAACCTGTATTAGCACAAGTGCCTTACCTCCTTTCCTTTCTGACTTGCCCTAACACTGTCATTGTCTTCCCATTCATCATCGATTGGCTCGAGCGGGCACCGGTAACATTTCCACATGTCCTGTCTCATGCAAGTAGAGCCCAAGGGCACCTGCTTGCTCCAGGAACATAAAGAGCCTCAAACCATTCCATCAGGTCATGGGAATGAAGTCTATAATTGCTACTGGTATTTGGCATATCAAATACGACACGGGTAGCTTGCCAGGCTCTGCTGTGCAGGTAGCATATTCTTGTAGTCATCTCTAAATCCAGGATTTATTGATGAACCGCGCAGCAGTGATAGGCAGGTCTGCTGGGTGGAGTTCTGATGAGGAGCATGTCCGGATGTGGAAAATGGTGGCCATCATGGAGTGGGGGGGTTTTCTGGTTGTTGTGTTCTGCTGGGGTAGCAGGCCAGGACTAGAACACGCCATCCCTCCCGGGTGCCTCATGAGCGGCTGGGCACAGGGGCAGCTAGTAGCAGCTCTGCCCCATGTCTGTGAGTCTCTGGATCAGCATACCTGGGCCAAATTTACAAAAGACTGCTACAGGGTGGATCTCGATGAGCTGGGCTGTGATAGGCTGGTCTGCTGGGTGGAGTTCTGATGAGGGGGAAGTCCAGATGTGGAAAATGGAGGCCCTCATGGAGTGGGGGTCATCTGGATTGATGCGAGGCTCTGCTGGGGTGGCCAGCCAGGGCTAGAACCTGCCATCCCTTCCGGGCGCCTCGTGAGTGACTGGGCACAGGGAGAGCCAGTAGCAGCTCTGCCCCATGTCTGTGAGTCTCTTGCCCTAATTTAAGCTAAATATATAAGAAACAAATGAAATTAATTTTATATTAAATCCTTATCGGGAATAGATAAATAAGAAACATTTCTAAACTTATTTTATAAACCAGAAAAAATACCAATATAAATACTTGATAAAGAAAATTAAATTACAGGCTAATGTTCCTCATAAAATAGAATTCTATATCAAAGAGCAAAGTTAATTTATTAACAATTAATCCATCATGATCAAGTGAAGTCTTACCCTTAATCTATGAATTGATTTTAGATATTAAAATAAATGAGTACAGTACATCAAGATAGCAGAGTAACGCAAGAAAAAATCTTATAATTATATTAATTAATGTGAAAGTACATTTGTACATTTTAATGCCTGAATTAGTTTTTCTTTGGTGCCCAGCAGCTTTGCAGCTAAATTTACTATTTCAAAGTTTCCTTGGATGAGGAGTCCAGAAACTTACTTATCTGATTGCTCTCTCTGTTCAGGATGCTATAAGGTTGCAATCAAATGTTAAATCGTCCTCATAACATTCTCCAAAGTCCTCTCACAAACAGATTTATTTAAGCATATTTTTAATATGATTGGGAAATACAGTTTCTGACCTCTTGCACACATTTTAAAAGACTCACCTATTTAGTTCTGGCTTAATTCACAGTCTTACTAGGTACTTAATCATATCTTCAAAATCATTAACTTCATCCCTATTAACATAACCACTCATAGACATTTCATTATGTTCTCATATTCTGCACAACCTAAAATGGAGCAGATTATACAGGACAGATATACAGGGGCTGAGAACTTTGGAACCATTATTGGATACTGCTGATCATAGATCTCATTTATAATCTAGAATCTTAATATATTAGGAATTTAAGATACCTACTTTTAGCTTGTAAAAGAAAGTTAACTCTTAAGGATAGACTTTGCAAAAAATTATTTTACTAGTCTGTGTTTCCTCTAATTAGTCTTTGCCGTCCTTCTCATTTCATACACCGTACATAATCACTTATAAATTTTCTACCCTTTCCTCATGTTGGTGGCAACTCAATAATTTTTCATTATTTTCATCATCATTTTCTCAGTATGGATGTTCTTCCTTCCCTTCCAGCCTTACAACCCCCCAACCTGCTTCAGTTTTATGACCTAATTACAATTTAATTGCTTCATTCCATTGCAGCATGCTGCTACTTGCTTTAGTATTTATGCTTTTATGAGTTCCCTTTACCTGAATTTCCATTCTTTTTTGAAAAAAATCTCTAGACAAATATGCTCAGACTTAAATATGTAGCACATGTGGACCTCCTTCATGATTGAAATCCCTATTAATTTCAACTGTATCCTTTCACATTTCTACCTTATATTTGCCTATTAGTTGTCACAAACTCCAAGATAATAGAATTGTATGTTATTTATTTTTCAATGCCGTTCAGAGGGCCAGTCTCAAAAGTATGCGTTTATAGCTATAGTGTCTTTTGATATGGTATACAAACTCTTACAAGTTACTACTACATTTTGAGTATTTGGAGGAATTCAATATTATTCTATTTCAGCCTATTTATTACCAAAACGAGTATACATGAATGTTTGGTCACTATCTATCTTCCTGTTCATCTATTTGCTTAAGCGGGCACCAGTAATATCTCCATATGTCCTGTCTCATGCTAGTAGAGCCCAAGGGCATCTACTTGCTCCAGGAACATAAAGAGCCTCAGACAATTATATTGGGTCATGGGAATGACCTAATATAATTGTTACTTGTATTTGGCATATCAAATACAACACGGGCAGCTTGCCATGTTTGGTATAACTGATGAATAAAAAACTGGCCCACCATCCCAATAGAGCCTCGTAAGAAGCCAGAGGAACCCTCACACCATGAGAGCAGTCATTTTCAACATCCAGACTCCACAGCTTGTCACAGTACTACCCAAGAGAAAAGTTGATCTCTCCCTGTTGCGTGGGGCGCTTTGCAGCCGCATGGTTCATCAGTAAATGCATGAGATGAGCGCCTGCTATTGAGAGTATACCACACACATGGCAGAGTCTGGCAAGCTACCTGTATCGTATTAGATATGCCAAAAACCAGTGACAATTATAGACCTCATTCGTATGACCTGAAGGAATGATTTGAAGCTCTTCGTGTTCCCGGAGTGAGCAGATGCCCTTGGGCTACACTTGCATGCCACAGGACGTATGGAGATGTTACCAGTGTCCGCTCGAGCAAACCCATGAACAATGGAAAGACAAGTGATACAAGTGATGGTTTATGGAAGTTTGATTATGGCATCTAGGTACACAGCTTCTTGTACATGTATTAGTTGAATTGGTTGAGCTTCTTTATATGTAGATTAATGTGTATTATCAAAATTGGGAAGTTTGCAACAATGGTTTTTTGAAGCGATCTTTCTATTCATGTCTTTCCTCTCCTTGCACTCCTTTTGCATGTATGTTGGAGCCTTGACATTGCTCTCCAAGTTTCCCAGTCTTGGTCAACTTTTCTTTCATTCCCTTCTCCCAGTTGAGTATATTGGATAATTCTAATTACCTATTATCATGTCTGTGATATGATGATATCACATGTGACAAACATGGGACAGAGCTGCAACCAGCTCTCCCTGTGCCCAGCCGCTCATGAGGCGCCCGCGGGAGGGATGGCGGGTTTTAGCCCTGGCCCAGCACCCCAGCGGAGCCTCGCAAGAAAACCAGACCACCCCCCCACTCCATGAGGGCCTCCATTTTCCACATCCGACTTCCCTCTCATCAGAACTCCACCCAGCAGAAGAGCCTATTACAGCCCATTCATCAATAAATGCTGGGGATAAGAGGTGACTACAAGAGTATGCCACCCCCATGGGGGCCGGAGCAATAGCCCAGTGGGTAGGGTGTTTACCTTGCACGTGGCGGCCTGTGCCTGCCAGGGTTCGATCCCTGGTATCCCATATGGTCCCCCCGAGCACCACCAGGAGTAATTCCTGAGTGCAGAGCCAGGAGTAACCCCTGAGCATCGCCGGGTGTGACCCAAAAAAAAAAAAAAAAAAAAAAAGAGTATGCCACCCTCACAGCAGAGCCTGGCAAGCTTCCCGTGTCATATTTGATATGCCAAATACCAGTAACAATTATAGACCAATTATAGACTTCATTCCCATGACTTGATGGAATGGTTTGAGGATCTTTATGTTCCTGGAGCAAGCAGATGCCCTTGGGCTCTACTATCATGAGGCAGGACATATGGAGATGTTACTGGTGCCCGCTTGAGCAAATCGATGATGAATGTGAAGACAGTGATACAGTGATACAATAGAAAATATTTAGTTATAGGGGCCTTAGTAGAGTGGGTGAGGTGCTTGTCTTATGTGCTGCCTACATGGGTTGGATCTCTGACTCACATATTCTCTGCACACTGCCATAGGAGATCACTGGGTGTGGCCCCCAAACAATCAAACCAACAAATTAGGTCTTTAAAATGTCAATTTCCAACAAATCAAAGGCATAGAAAGATAAATATAAGATTTTTTGTGGTTTAATGGGAAATTTTTAAAAAAAATCCAAGTGTGCTATTTAGAATTTTTTTATTTTTTTTATTTTTCCTGCAGATTGCTGCCAATTCTTGGGGAAAGTCATGGGGAGAAAACGGCTATTTCAGGATTCTTCGAGGAGTAAATGAATCTGACATTGAAAAGTTGATTATTGCAGCTTGGGGCCAACTGACAGGTTCAGATGAACCATAACATAGTATTAAATTTCTACAAAACCATACATTGAAGTAACCCCTTAAATTGAAATGAAGAAACTGTGAGGTTCTCTGTAGCAGTGAAATCTTTGCCTCTTCACCTTGTTACAATTGTGATGTACTTGTTTTCCTGTTGCACCTGGGTGTTTTCTTTGCTTCTGCTTCTTTTATGTTATTTGAAATGTATAAAAACACCAATAGAAAACTGCAGAGTAGATAAATGAATTTAACTTCCCTGATTGGCTTTTTATTTCTCTCTAGACAACATCCTTTTAATTTTGCTGGGTCACCAGCAGTGTGAGAAGAGTTGTATTAAATGTTCTTGATATCTTGATATTAGGGTGTAAAAATCATATGGTTTCTCTCTTTGATAAAGAAAAAGCAACAGTAACTCACCAGTTTATCCTCTGTATATTTTTCAACTAATTAATGCTTTTTAATTTAGACCTTCCCACAGAAATGCAATGAAAATAGTGATTCATTTTTTTCTCAAAAAGTTAACATTTTGTTTCTTTTTATATGCCTAAACTTAACTCATAATCTACACACAAAAGAGTAACTTTCCACAGAAAATAACTGCTTCTATGGCACTGTGTAGAGATATTAAGCAATGCTAAAAGCTCAGTGGCTAACAATAGCTACACAGTCTTGACATGTACACACCCCCATTTCTGTAATCCAATACACTGTGTAAAATCTACTAAAATCAGTTGCAACACTGTATTGGGAAAGATAACACATTTACCCTAGCAAAGAACAACCTGATGCGGTGAGTCAGAAAGAATAAATATACTTTTATCACAACCATTTCACAGCTCACTGCTTAAGTTTGTAAGAAGTTAATTTGGTATTATTTGCATCTAATTTTTATTTTAGTTCTCTGTAGTCAGAGAAATAAAAATAGTGCCATTATAAAGCTTGGGTATAGTATTTTAATAATTTACTGGCATCTTAATAGTAAGCTAGCAAATAAAGAAACAAATCTGAGTAGTATGTGAGTTTGACCTGCTATAAATTCAATGGGAAGCTATATCTGTGCGTTAATTTCTGGGCATTCTGTTATCTTAATTATCAGATTTTGGCTTTTTTTTCTATGTTTTTGTGTCCAAGGCTGCCCTTATTAGATAAGGCTGGAAAATCTCATGTATAACTTACGAAAGAGGTCACAAAAGGTGAAGTGTCACTGCACTTGTTTTTTCCATTAGTCACTGCTGCTTCATCAGAAGAAGCATCTATACACTTGGTTCTGTTCTAGAAAAGCAAAATAAAGATCATTCACCATGCTGGGATTAGTTTCCCCAGTTTATCTTGTAGTTTTGTTAGGTCTCAGTTTGGGTTCTCTTGAAGCAGCTTCCAAAACAAGAGCTTGAATGCAGGTGCTTAAGAAAAGAAAGCCACACAGAGATGGGCAGTGATACAAAGGAGTGAAGGCAAACAATAAAGTGTTCATTACTTAGCAAACACTACCCAGTGGGATACATGCCTCAGTCATAATCACTGCTTTGTGAGCCTGTAAATTCCTTAATTGTTCTGTCCTGGCATAAGGTGAGAAAATCAAATTCCAGTGTCAAGAAAGGCCGATAACAACATTCAAGCTCTGGAAGTTGGATTTCAAATATCCAATAATATCCTCAACACAGGTGAGGTGACATGGGCATATCGCCAATAGTGACTCAACTACAGTTGTTAAAATACTTCAAAAATGTTGCTTAGATGCTGAAGACTGTGGAATAATGAGTGATTATACCAGAAAGTTCCAAATAAACTAAGAAAACTTATTAAAATTTTTATAAAATTAAGGTGATCCAGTCTTTTTAGTATGTTAATGGATTAAAATTGTTGGGACTGATTTTCAGATTGTGGTTTATGAGTCTAAATTGTGTATATGGAGTCTGTTCTTTTATAGTTTCCTATTCTTTTTTAAAGGATCCTAATTTCATGAGAAACTATAGAAAAAAAAAAAAAATCACAATAGCAGTTTTCATAGGTAGGCAGAAATATTTTTGTTCTCCAATTATAGATTAAGGTCAAAAAGTAACATTTCTTTTCTTTTTTCGGGTAGGCACCCGGTGTCGGGGTTCTCTGGCTGACCAGGATATCTGGCGTGCTCAGGGGACCATATGGGTGCCGGGGGGCGCTGGGCCTCCGGCCCTAAAGTAACATTTCTTAACTGGGGTCATATGTCTTTCTGTGAGCCCCCACATTATTCCAAGGAGTCATGGGTGAATGTTGCATAATTAAGGGGCCATCAAACTAAAGCAGGCAGCCAACTGGTAGGACAGGGGCACAAAAAAGGAAATAAATCCCAAAAGGGTCAAGGTTGGAAAAAACCTGAAAAACAATGGTTTAAAGAACAGCCAGCACAAGTTTGGACAGAAATATGCCAATGGAATAGGAAATGTATTCTTGACACTTATTGAGTTTGTGGTTCCCTTTGAATGATGTTTTTCATTTTTACGACTTTATGGAAATTTTCTAACGCTTATCCAGAATCCTTGAATCAAACTTCAGAAGGTTAATTAGCATATTCCTTTGCTCATCAAGGGAAAAAGTGACTACTAAAATAATTGGCTTCATTGATGTCTATAGGATTTTCCTATAACACAACTTTCTTGGCTGAAAACATGCCCTACTCATCTCTGTATGGTCTGAACCGTGGAAAGCAACATATATTTGGTACATTGGTCTTCAGTACCTTTTCTCTGCATATATGGGGTCTTATTACTTTGTACCATTACTCGTTACTATGTACTGTTTTTCCTGGAAAAACACAATATAGTTCTGATGTAGCATATTTAGTTAAAGTTTGGTCACTTAATTCAGATGAAAAATGCTTTCTTTCTATGTTCTTAGAAAATGTTTATAGGGGAAGCAGAAAAAAAATTCATTATTTTCTATTTCAGAATGTTTGTGTCTTAATCTCCCTTTTCTCTGAACAATGAAAATGTTTACCTAGGGTTCTAAAAGTAATAGTCACATATTTTGTTTAAAATCTATAAGATAGGAAAATGAAATATAGTTTAGTGGTAGAATACTTGCCTTGTTTGTATGATGTACTTTCAAGGTTCATTTCCTGGAACTAAAAGAATTTACATGAAATGGAATGAAGTATAGTATGATTGAATTGGTTATACATGTGATATACATGTGATAGAGATATGCCTACATGCCAGGTAAATTTCTTGTTTCCCTTTTTTGTCTTTTTTGGGACAGACCTAGTAATAGACAGGGTTTATTCCTAGCTCTGCATTGAGACATCACTCCTAGAATCCTTGGGAGGTAGCATAGATTGCTGGGTATCAAATCCAGACTTGGAAAGTCCCAGGCAAGGCAAAACACGGTACCCACTGTACTATTGTTCCAGCCCCTGGTAAATTTTCTTCAAGTTTTTTTGCCAAAAACATGTATGCAACTTACTAATAGGTTATAAGTCAATTTTGTGTAAAGGATAAAATGATTGATTGACAGTTGAGTCTGACAGTTTGATTTTGAAATTGGTCTAGTTAGTGATGAAGAGACTCTCAGACATGGGGCAGAGCTGCTCCTTGCTCTCCCCTGTGCCCAGCTGCTCGTGAGGCGCCCGGGAGGCATGGCGGGTTCTAGCCCTGGCCTGCCACCCCAGCTGAGCCTCACACAAGCCAGACCACTCTCCCCACTCCATGGGGCCCGCCATTTTCCACATCCAGACTTCCCTCTCGTCACAACTCCACCCAGAAGATCAGACTATCACAGCCCAGATCATTGACAGCCACCCTGCAGCAGTTTTTTTTTTTTGTTTCAATCTGGCCCAGGTATGCTGAACCAGAGTCTCTCAGACATGGGGTAGAGCTGCTCCTTGATTGACAGTTGAGTCTGACAGTTTGATTTTGAAATTGGTCTAGTTAGTGATGAAGAGACTCTCAGACATGGGGCAGAGCTGCTCCTTGCTCTCCCTGTGCCCAGCTGCTCGTGAGGCGCCTGGGAGGCATGGCGGGTTCTAGCCCTGGCCTGCCACCCCAGATGAGCCTCACAACAAGTCAGACCACCCTCCCCACTCCATTTTCCACATCCAGACTTCCCTCTCGTCACAACTCCACCCAGAAGATCAGACTATCACAGCCCGGATCATCGACAGCCACCCTGCAGCAGTTTTTTTTTTTTTTTTCAATCCGGCCCAGGTATGCTAAACCAGAGACTCTCAGACATGGGGCAGAGCTGCTCCTTGCTCTCCCTGTGCCCAGCTGCTCGTGAGGCGCCGGGAGGCATGGCGGGTTCTAGCCCTGGCCTGCCACCCCAGATGAGCCTCACAACAAGCCAGACCACCCTCCCCACTCCATGGGGTCCGCCATTTTCCACATCCGGATTTCCCTCTCGTCACAACTCCACCCAGCAGATCAGACTATCACAGCATGGCTCTCCGGCCGCTAGCGGCCGCAAAGTTTATCAATAAATGCTTTATTTAAAGGTGACTACAACAGTATGCCACCCGCAGGGCAAGCCTGGCAAGCTGCCCGTAGTATTTGATATGCTAAATACCACTAACATTTATATTAGGTTATTCCCGTGACCTAATATAATTGTTTGAGGCTCTTTATGTTCCTGGAGCAAGCAGATGCCTTTGGGTTCTACTAGCATGAGACGGGACATAAGGAGATATTAGTGGTGCCTGCTCTAGCAAATAGATGATTAACGGGAAGATAGTGATAGTGAGATAGTGATGAATAGATGTGGGAGTCTTAAAATAGTGGACAATAATAAATTTATTTATTGAGTAGGTAGAAAATGAAGTGATAAATTTGCTGGAGGTGTGAAACAGGCACAGTGCAAAACCAGATGGCATGCTATATTATAAAATGATAACAGATCAGTTTGAAAATGTTCCAGTGAACATACTTTCCTTCCTAACAATCAAAATCCATTTACCAATGTGTGGCAAATATAATAGAGGTGATTGGAAACTGACAAGGGTCTTCAAGAGTACCAATTTTTAGTTTTTTAGTTAATTTAGATGTATCTACTTGTGCTGTAACTGCCGTTAGCAAATTTATACTCAAATACTAAAATTTGGAGGTGAAAGAATTAAGCTCCTCCAAGCCCCCAAATGAAACATTTATATTACTACAGATAAAGATGGTGATTTTTTTTTTTTTTTTACTCAGGGATAGCCCAGAATTTAGCACGTCCTACTGATGTAGACAGAAAGACAGGGGGGGGCACATGCAATGATTTCTTGTCCTAAGACTGTCCAGAGTCACCTTTTGGAACCAGAAACCAAGACTTGATGAAACCCATTAACCCTCAGTAGACCTTGAGGAATCTGGATCAACCTGTCCCTGCCCAGTCCTTAATCCAGTTAAATTCCAGGAATAGAAGATCCAGCAGCAATAGAGGTCAAGAAAAGGAGATTTTTAAAGAAGACCACTCCCGAAATCTACTCCCTTGGTAATGGCCCTAGCAACGGATCTTAACCTAGGGTTGAAGCCCCATATGGGAGTAGCTTGGGAAGAAATCTTTAAAAGCCGTGCTGTCCAAAGGACGGCACACATATCGTGCCTAAGCCCATGTGCTGCTCGAGCCCACATGTGGTGTCCAAGCACATATGTCGCCCACATCTTCATATGTGCACTCTCCACTTTCCCCCCCTCCTTCCCCTTCCTAAAACCTCCATAATAAAATCTGTACTACTTCACTGCTCGTCTACTCTAGAAAATTCTTTTTCTTCAAGGAAAACAAGAACCCCGAGGAAACCCTGGGTAAGGCCTAGGACTGACTTGCCTTTTATCAGTCCTTAGCCTAACCAGTGGGTCCCAGGTGAGCAGAGGCAGCTGGGGGAGAAAGTGACCATAATTCTCTCCTTCCCACCTTACATAAGCCACCCGTGAGGCCCACCTCCATCTATAGTACTTAGATGACATGAGAAAATGCAAATACAATGTATATTATAGACCATTTAAAGGAAGTTAGAAATACTTATATTTCTGTACATTACAATGATAGTAGGAGCGTCTGTCAGCTGTATCTGTCAAACAATGTGAAGAAAGCATTCATAGCACAAAACAAAACGCAGTTGCAAATATAAACACTTGTATTTGGAATTGAAGGAATGAACCTTGAAAAATTTGATGTACCTTTTTAATGAGGAAAGAAATAGTTTTACTATTTCATTTAAAGTTGATATCCCTCTTACTTTTCACAAGTCCTTTTTAATGGCAAAATTGCTTTACAGACAATTGGTTATATGGTTAATGCCGAGAAAATTCTTGCTGCAAAGAGTTTCTGTTGAATCTGTGTTGAATCAGTAGTTCAGCTGAGAAGGCATTAGGGAAAAATAATCTGTCATCTTTTGATAGATACGACAAGGGGAAGAGGTAGGTTGCTGTTATCTCAGGGATGCTGTTATTCATATAGTAACATGAAACCCGATGGAGGTTGATATTGTGAAACTATAAGGTACTGCCAAATTTGCTAGTGGAGGTAGGAGACAACGTGGCTTTTTTTCTTCATGCCTTTCAAACTTTCTTTGGTGGTTGACTGTGATGAATTACCATGGATAAAATTAGCCTGTTAGCGTACTTTACTGCATTCAGAGGAAAATCGAATATGAGTGAGGAAAGAAAGTCACTTGATCACTTGGCATCCCATTAGTTGTCAATTTGCTTGAGTGGGCGCCAGTAGCATTTCCATTTGACCCTATCATGTGCCAGTGTAGCCCAATGGGATCTGCTTACTCCAGTAATACGAAGAGGCTCAAACCGTTTGTTCAGGGTCTTGATGAAGAAGTATGACCATCTTGTAGGTGGACGGCCATGTGATCTTTTGACATCCTGTGGGATCCAGTCGATAACGGCTCTAGTCCAGTGGTCCTCTCCAAATCACATAAAATGTCCAGCTCATCTGATTTTTGATGCCTTGGCAAACGAGACAGTGTCCCTGACTCTGGATTGTTTACGGAGGTCGGAACTCTGGATTCCTTCTCTCACTTGAGTGAGGCGTGATAGTCCAAGCATAGCTCTTTCGATTCCTCTTTGGGAGACACAAATAGCATTCTCATCCTGCTTTCATAGGTCCCAGGTCTCTGAGGCATATGTTAATGCAGGGAGAATAGTGGAGTTGAAGAGAACCAGAGGTTCTTTGTCCTTTTAGCTATTTCTTCAATGCTCTTGAAGGCGTTCCATGCTACTCTCTTCCTCCTGTGCAGCTCAGGTTTTAGGTAGTTCATCATGTTGACTTCTCGACCTAGGTACACATAACTACTGCATTCAGAGATGATCGTTCCATTGAGAGTGAATGGGGCATTTGGAACTATTTCATTTTTTATGAACATTGTTTTGTTAAGATTCAGCTGTAGACCTATCTTTCCACATTCTCGGTTAAGTCAACCAGCATTTGTGCCGCTTGGCTAATGTTTGGTATTACTAGAACAATGTCATCAGCAAAGCGGAAGTGGTGTAGTTTCCGACTGTCTATCTTCACTCCCGTTCCTGACCATTCTAATTGTCACATGGCGTTCTCAAGGGTGGCACTGAAGAGTTTCAGTGAAATGATATCAACCTGCTGAACCCTACTATTATTATTATTATTATTATTATTATTATTATTATTTTGCTTTTCGGGTCACTCCCGGGAATGCTCAGGGGTCACTCTGGCTCTATGCCCAGGAATTACTCCTGGCGGTGCTTGGGAGCCCATATGGGATCGAACCATATGGGGATCGAATCTGGGTCATCCGCATATAAGGCAAACGCCCTACCAGCTGTGCTATCGCTCCAACCCCACCCTCTTTTGACATCAATGATCACATCCATGAAGAATGGTGAGATCCTGGTGGATCTCACCATTCTTCAAGGATCTGTATCTGTAATACATTTCACAAAGGATTTTTTTTTTTTTTGCTTTTTTGGGTCACACCCAGCAATGCTCGGGGTTTCTCCTGGCTCTGCACTCAGGAATTACTCCTGGCAGTGCTTGGGGACCATGTGGGATGCCAGGGATCGAGCCCAGGCCGGCATGGGCCAGCCAGGTGAAAGACAAATACCCTACCCGCTGGGCTAGCCCTCCGGCCCCTCACGAAGGATCTTGATATATTGGGTTTGAACGCCCTGTTTGGCTAGGGCTTCAATGTCTGCTTCCGTCTCAACAGAATCAAAGGCTTTCTTTAAATTAATGAACGTTAGACAGAGCGGCATCTTGAACTCCCTACAAACTTCAGTGATCTTTGTTACCGTGTGGATATGGTAAGGAATAATCGAGTAATCAAGCAACACCATGTGATAATCATTAAAGGATATGTAGCACAAAAGGGACTAAGATCATGGTCAGGAGGAAAGAAAGTACAGACGTAAAAGGTTTTCTTTCTTTATTTCATATAAATAGTTGAAATTATAAATTGTATAGAGGAAAATTTTCTCAGTGATTGATCAAAACATGATCTTAGTCCCTTTTGTACTACATATACTTTAAGGATTATTACATGGTGTTGCTTGATTATTCGGTTATTCTGCTCTGTTGGAAATGTATCATAATCTATGTAGGTTCAATTTTTTTCTCACTTCCTTTATAGAGTGCTACAGTGTACTCTGTATAATGCTTTACCAGGATTCCCTATCAGAAGGATTGTGATAATTCCATCTCAGAACATTTAATATCCTTTATGTGAAAGGTTATATTTTCAAAAGAAAGAACTGAGTAGCGGGCCAGAGAGATAGTACAGTGGGTAAGACCCTGTCATGCATAGGGTTGTTATGGGTTAAATCCTGACACCACATATGATCCTCCAGCCCCAGTAGAAATGATCCCTGTGTGCAGAGATCCAAGGAGTAAGCCCTGATCACAGACAGGTGTGGCTCAAAAACCAAGACGAAAAAATTGATTCTCTCACAACCTATGATTTATATAAAATGTTTGAAGAGAAGAAAACATCAGTACATGCCAATAGATTAAAAAAATGACTCCTAAGAAACACAGGTATTCTACCTCTAGAGGAAGTAAAATGAGAAGCAGGGGATGGCACTGTCTTGTATTAGGTAATTGAAAGAAGGGCAAACGGTCCTTCATCTTCAGCCAGGAACTCTTCAATACATAACTGTACTTTCATATTCTGGGAGAGGTATTTAGAAATCACAGGTAAATTCAATAGTGTGGAATTTCTCTTTTGAGACAGTAGAGTAAGTGCCTCATAACTCAGAGGATAGCACCATGTCTTCTCTGTGTCATCAATTTTCTCTTACTTCTTCCTAAGGTGAGCTGCTTAATTCTGTCATTTATGAAGATTATAAATAGTAAGGTATCCAGTTATCAAGAATTTAAGATACATCATAAATTATCACACTTTTTAAAAAAGATTCACCATCTAGGTCATTAGAAATCTTAAAGTAAAAAGAGCATGATATTGTTTTTCAGCCCTCGCCTTGACTAGCTAATTTTTTGTAAACAACATGCTAAATAATATAAATTGGTATATCTAGTACAAGAAATTCTCTCCTCCTAAGAATTCTCACTAAAGAACATTATCCAATGCCCATATTCACTATATGCCCAGTATGTGCAGATGACCATACTGGCTACTAGGTAGATAGCACAGATTCTCTTTTATTTCCCAAATAACATTAAAAATACTCACTTTATTGCATTCTGTACAATTCAGAATTTTGAATAATAAGACCTATAATAATCTCATAGGGAGAAGTTGCCACATAGTGGGGATCAGTTTTTACTTTAATCTCAACATCACCTTTGGTGCCATTATGAGAGTGCATTCTTGATTTATATTAAAATAAGTTAGGCTTAAATCAGTTTGACATGCTTTATGGCAGTGCCCTGATGTACATAGTCAATTACTGTGGTGTATTATTGCCACTAAAGTTTTAAAAAATTGTGCTTCAGTGACCAGAGTTTTAAGAGCCTAAAATTACAGTGATTTTTTTTATCTCAAATGTCATCTGATTTAATTTAGCAAATGACAAAAAATATT